>JARFOD010101245.1:0-16493 GCA_031763545.1 Mopalia muscosa
AGGACAAAACAGAAAGAGCAAAATTCAAAACGAGAAATTATTTTAAGAAACTCTTGTGCCATTTTATGTAAATGCAAAACTAGTTTTATCCTGCAAGACACGGTCTGCAGCTGGCACTTCTCGACTTCCTTGTCAATAGAACTGTCACGTAAATTATTCATTGCAAGTCATCCGAACAACACCATGCTAATCCCATAATCACCTTGTTTTGGGCTGGAGCAAATTCACAATGGATCAAACAACAACTGTGTCGTGAGCTAGACTAGTTACTTAATTTGATGGTCTTGCTGGACCCATTGGTCTCAAAATGAACCAAATTGTTTTCATTCCTTGAATTAAAAGGGGAGGTATTTAAACTATATGTTGTTTGCCCTTTTACCCTCTACTCCCACAATTTATGCTACTTTTATAATATAAGTATTTTGTTTGTTTGTTTGATTGGTGTTTAATGTCATACTCAAGGGTATTTCACTTATACAATGGATGGTCCACTTCACACTGCACACAGCCTTATTACAGTGGAAAACCGGGTGGAAAACTTGTAAAAAAAAGCACCCCCGTGATTGCCGGAGCCACAACATGTGACTCGCTCACATACCTGATGGTCAACAGGCAGACTTGATCCAGTGAACGGTAAATCGAAACCAGTTCAGTTTAAGAACTGCACTCGATACCACTGAGCCTCGCCCGCAGGCCCCATTGATGAAAGGTAACTGCATGTTATTTTTATTTGTTCACCACGCCAAACCTGCTCTATTAATACTGGCAGAGGTAAATCAAAATATTTCTCCTCATTAAATGCTCTTTTGTGTGCTATTTCATCTGCACAGCTTTCCTTCTATAAAATTAACTGGCACCACTGCCCCAGGCCACCAAAGTTTTACACCCATTTTCCCTGACCATCTTACTCTTTACTCCCACAATTTATGTTACTTTTATAATATAATTATAAGTTTCTTCTTGAAATGATAAAAAGTGTTGGACTAAAAAAAGACCCAGGTCATAACTCCAAGAATATGATTAAAAGTGCATATTTATTCTATCATTTCTCGGAGATCTGTGATTTTTGTTTTTGTTAAAACTAATCTGTGCAAATCACAGTATATCAAACTTTAACATTAATTTTAAATTCAAAATTAATTTGGCATCTTGATTGCAAACTTCAACTAAATTTTTAAACTTAGTCTTGAATTTAAAGTTTAACTTCAATCCTAAATCTTGAACCTTTATCTTAAATAAAAATTTAATCTTTTTGCTAAAACCAAAATAAAACATAAATTTTAAACCTTACCTTAAATTCTAAATTAAAATTCAAAATCAGAACGTCAACTTTAATCTTAAAGTACCACTTAAATCGTACTGCTTAACCTTGAATAAAATAAAACCTTAACTTTAAACGTGACTTACAAATTTAGGCCACACTGCAACAGACAGACAGTCTATAGTAGGTTGTCATAGTATAATTACTATTCCCCATTGCCCTCAATTATCACCTGTTAACCATCCTAAAGTGGGACAGGTAAAAATCATGCCGCCAAAGCATGTCCTGTAATTTTTGGGTCACTAGGGTTAGTTTAGCTTCAGGATATGTATCAAAGAATTTCTCACCAAACTGACATGACCCTATTCTACTAATAGGCACATTCACACCAGGTTATACAGAATATTTAGCCTTTCTTTTTCCCTGGAAAAAGTTAAAAGTGAAATATTCCATGTCTGAATCATGGAAAATGATTGAATAACCAACTGTAGTTAGGCATTTCTCCACGTGAAATTGGGTGTTTTTGAGAATGCAAATTTGGACCCTTTGGGAGCCGTGCTAGTTTGGGGCGTCAGTAATCGGCATGAAATTTGCTCTGTATTTGCCCCTGATTAGGGATAAAAAAAAATGTGCAGCACAACAGTGTTCATGTACTTAAAATAATGCTTTAAAATTAGGTCAGTTTTTCTTCATTTTAAGAATGAAATAGCTTCGAGTCTAAAGTTTTTATTGGCTTTATAAAAAAAATCATTTTTTATGCACCAAGTCCCTAGTCGGAGGAAGATTGCCTTTCCAGATTTTAAATTTTCCCATCTTTTCCTTGTTAAAATTCAGAATATCTACCTGACATTTTAACCATTTTTTTTAGAAACATACTAAACCATACATGCTTGTAGTTAGAAATCTAGTAAGCCAGAGAGAGATGCCATAAGAAAATATGTCACCCAAAAAGTCGCTTTAAAAATGCCCTGTTTAAATATATAAATGACGAGACAATTTAAAATAAGATAAACAGACACTTCTTGTAAAAGCCATTTAATTTCTTGAAAAGGAAGATGTAAGGAGCTATTTTGCCCATGTAACAAAAGTTACCTATTAAAATCTTCAACTGAATTTTACTCACATGAATGGAAAGAAACATTAATAAAAATGGGATACAAATATATCTCTCTGTGTTCTTTGATAAAAACTTAAATTTAAATTTTTTTCTTCATCTTTTTTTTATAAATGGAAGTTAGGCATATAAAAGCGATTACACAGCTTTAATACTATATCTGACAGCCCTTGATGGCTTGTTCATTTGATTGTAGTTTTACGTCACACTCAATTGTTTGATTGGGGTTTAACGTCGTACTCCAGGGTATTTCACTTATATGACGACGTGCCAGCCCAATGGGTGAAGAAAACCACCCTAGACACCACTGGCAACAAACAAAGACAGGACGGGACAAATACAGGACGTCAAGAACAGGATGCGATACAGAACCACAAACAGATCAGCTTCACGTTTCCCTTTATCTCTGAGAGCACCAGGGCAACATGAAGCTCCCTCCAACCGCCGGCACGTCACACTCAAGGGTAGGCCTATGATGACCAGGGGTTTGACCAGAAATCAAAAGTATGGTGACCAAAATAGTCATTTTGTGTAACTTTTTAAGCAACTGGGTGTCCAATTTGTACAGTTTGGCTATCTCTTGCATGTTGAAGTTTCTTTAAAGAGGGTGTCCAAATGAGTCAGTTGTTCAACTCAGGAAGTTCTTAGTTCTGCTGTTTCTTGTCATAAAGGGTTACAGTACATATAATTGTACCCAATTTCGTTATTTTGAGATAAAACTTTCTTAGTTTAAACAGATTCTATTTCAGAAAATTTTGCCGATTGAAACCTGATACTGGACATTCACTGCTCCTCTGATAGGAAGGTGAGACAGCTCCCAAAGCTGAAAGCAATGAATAATTTTTGTGTCTGTCAGAAAGTGAAGATTAACAGTATTTTCGTTATTTTGCTATAAAACTTTCTTAGTTTGAAAAGATTCTATTTCAGAAAATTTTGCAGATTGAAACCTGTCCGAAAATCAAACCCACGACCCTCAGAATTAGGCACTGAATCACCAGCAGTAAATGCCGGCCACCTAGACCACTCAACCACCCGGCCTTCTACTACTATTCAGGTGTATTAATAATGGTCGCTTTATATAAGACACAAAAATTATTTGATCCTTGCATGAGCTTGTATATATACAGTAGCTGTGGCAGAGGTGTATAATACTAGTTAAATTTGGCTGACTATAGATCTTAAGAAAAAAGTATCAAAAACCTGTTTACTTCTATTAAGTTGAATAAATAACGATGAACCATCATATTTGGGTAAAAAATGTTTAGCATATAAGAAACACAAGCAAGGTTTGTTTTCCTCTCTTTTCAGCTACAGTTAAAGTGTTAAATAACAAGCGTAGAATTGCTATAGCTGCGACATTAAGCTCTTCTTTTCTGGACAGAGGTTATTTAGAATGTTAGCTGATTAAGCATTGCAAAATGCGATATTTAAGTAGTGCTATATGATGCGGACATATTTGTTGCCTTGGAAACCTGAAATTTGTTGGAAATGATCCCATTTTCAATAGGTGTCTAGTTTAGGATCATATTAAGCTGCATTCCAAATTTGAAGTCTCTGTCTTAAGCGGTTTGGCTTCTATCCTGTTCACGTCGTCATGTCAAAAAAGGGACAGATCGTGACATATTTGTTGCCATGGAAACCTGAAATTTGTTCACGATGATCCCATTTTCAATAGGAGTCTAGTTTAGCATCATATTAAGCTGCATTCCATATTTGAAGTCTCTATCTTAAGCGGTTGGCTTCTATCCTGTTCACATCGTGGAGTCAAAATAGGGACAGATCGTGACATATTTGTTGCCATGGAAACCTGAAATTTGTTCGGAATGACCCCATTTTGAATAGGAGTCTAGTTTAGCATCATATTAAGACTGACCGACCGACCGACCGACCGACAGACCAACCGACAGACAGAGTGAGTTATAGAGCTGCTCAGTCGCAGCTAAAAATAGAAAGAAAACACATAAACACATTGTAGTGTATATATGCACATCACATTTAGATTTTGAATAGTTTCAATGCATCAAGATAAGTTATCAATCACTACCAAAATTTCATGCATTATGCTGTTGAATACAACTGCAAACCATGACCTCAATGTTTTAAATGTGTGTGAGACTAAAGACACCAAATTATCCCCCTTGAAAACTTTTTACCAGGACTTAGTGTTCTCAAATTAATCAGCTTGAAGAATTTTCATGATATAGACCACCCAAAAAAAGAATAAGACGTTTTAAAGAAGAATGATGTTTTCTTGACGGATTTCTGGTATTTCTAAATTTACTTTAAGTGTATTACCAGAAGTCTATTAACTAGAAGTATGCAACTACCATATAGATAAGCTAACCGGAATTGTGGACCGAGACCCCTACTATAACGTATTATGTGACGTGGCACACAATAAAATTCATAAGAACGCAACTTTAAACATGATGCCCCATGGGAAACTTCTGGCATTCTTCTATCATAATGTTTCTAGCTAAATGAAACACATTTACCTAGTACAATATGTGCCTGTTAAATAGACTATATACGGCAATTAAATCAACAAATATTAAGCCAATCGTACAAACGCGATAAAATTACCCAGCGTTCCTCACAAGTAAAGACATGTCCGAAATTTGACGGCACCGTTTCTTGCTGGTCTACAATGCCGTGGGCATTGCTATATGGCAGTTACATACTTCTAGTTAATAGAAGTCTGGTTATACATATATAATGAGCGCTTGCCCTTAGCACCTGACTCGCTAACTCTGATCAAGCGTCTTTGTTCTCTCTATTCCCAAGTGTCACCGTCTCGATGACAAGGTTGGCGAAGTGCCAATAAGTCTATCTGTGACAACTATTTTGGGATTCATTATTTGATTGGATAACGAGTGGTCAGAGGGTTTTCGTTATCAGTTATGATCTACTGTTAAGCTGACACCTTCAAAGGCGTAGTTCGCGAAAGAGTTTCGCGGTCTGGCTCGCAGTTCTTGTCGTATCAACAAAACGTCCACAGTCATATATACACCTTAACATGTCAAGCTATTTTAGAAATATTGTATCCACCACCTGCTGCACCATATCAGTTATGGGGTTCATTCAATCTGAGCCCTTTATTAAACTTACACAATTTATGGAACTCTCTCTGAGACTTGTCCTTTTCTTCGGCTTTTAAAGATGTAATATGTTGACATATTTGTATAATAATCCTTTTCATATTGTGTAATTTAAAACCAGTATTTCAATTGAAATAATATTTGTTGACGTCATGTTCTGGCTTTTCCTTCATATCAATTAGTGTTTTATCATAGTGAAAATATATATACATTGAATTCAAGATCCCCTTCATTTCTTGGCTATATCCAATAGCTCCGAATACATATATATATATATTTTCGGGGCCGTAACCCAAAAGTCTCGGGTTCGAATCTTTCTTCATTTACTCAATATATAAAATATAATAAATGGTTTTAAACATATATTTGTAACAATTCACACATTTGCTTTCAAAAATTCAGGTAAAAAAATGCTATGAATTTTGATGTTGTCATTATCACTTTAAGAGTCTTCTGAAATACCGCTTTGTAGACCTTGCAGCTTTCCAAGAAACTATTAACAAATTGGACTGTGATTTCAATTCTATTGCAAAAGGGAAAAATAACTGCTTTTTCGTCTTTTTTGTTGGCATTGATAATGATGCTGGAACGCATATTACACTATATCTCACACTAAATTTGTAACAACTTATTTTATCATTATCAGTTCTATTAAAGGATTCTAGGTTGTATAAATGAATGTTGTTGACATAAATCCTTTCAAATGTGGTAACAAAAATGATGTACTTTTTGTTATTCCGAGCGGCCGTTGTTAGGTATTTAGCGTGTGGGCTTACTAATCCTACTTCGATGTACCGCGTCCACAGGTTCCCGCCCGTCTGTCGACCATATATGATAGGTCTTGAGGACATAAATCGATATTAAATTTTATCCTATGGCAGAGGGATCGTGTAACAGATTTTTCTGTGTGTTGACAAAATCACGCAGTGACAAATTGATAGAAAATTAGTACATACACATTTAATTGTTGCTTGGATTATTTTAGCTCGTTTCTGTTTTGCATAGATGAAAGGTAGGGGATCTCAAAACATAAGAAAAACTTAGGTATACGGTATATAAATTATGCATGTCAATACCACTGTGCAGTACTACTAAATGCTTTCAATGTAACAAAAACGTATCTTTTTAGTTCGACTTCTACACTAGATGTTAGCGTAAATCTATGGAGGTAGTGTATTAATGTTGTGATAAATTGGCAACAAGGTGACATCACCGGCCTACTTGGCGTTAACTATTGATACGTTATTGAACCGTAGAGAGAACAAGACCTGTCAAGTTACACTTCGGTCGCATTTCCTGACAGCCTGGAAGAACACGGACCCCAAGCAGGCAGAGTAAGTAGAACCCCGTGACTTATCAGAATAGACAAAGGCCTCTCATTGTGGAAATCCATTAAGGAGCCCGTTTTTCTCAAATGTAAACGTCACCATTCAAATAATTTGCAGACATGGTCACAAGAGATCAAGTGTTTCAAGGTGTACCATACATCTGCTGCCTTTTGCTCGGTAGTTGATATCGTTATTGGATAATGTTTTCGTAAAATCCATCTTGCGTGAAGTTGTATATTATAACGTCGTCGCCCTTT
The DNA here is from genome assembly GCA_031763545.1 of Mopalia muscosa. NCBI lineage: Eukaryota > Metazoa > Mollusca > Polyplacophora > Chitonida > Mopaliidae > Mopalia > Mopalia muscosa. Next base: position 7,059 of record JARFOD010101245.1, read on the forward strand.
GAAACTCACTAATTGGGGAATAATACACAAATAGTGTAATTCTGAACACAAAGAACATCATGTTTGCTCGACGTTTCGATACTTTATTTTGTCATCATCAGGAGTGAATAAAATGGTCAACAACCAACAAGCGCTGTGTCTCCTAATCCTGAGGGATTAGGAGCATAAAATGTATAAAATGTATAAAGAGTTGTAAGTTCTGTTCTGTAACTCCGTTTCAAATTTTGTCGTTTGTCAAATCCCAATAAAATTGCTATTCCTGCATTATTGCGCCAGACAACCATGACCACACCTTCATTTAAAGACTATGTGCACTGCAGTCATTGCCATACAACTCAGGTGTACATGATGAGTCTTTTATGACAAGCCATAGTGTTAGTCATACAGTATTCTAAAATAGAATCGATTCTACTTCCTACCTGAGAAATAGACTCTAAGATACACCTGAACCATTTTGTGTTGCACTACTTTTATCTGCTGGTATGTGGCATACGGTCACCCCAAATATTGGCGGAAATTAATGCGCCATGGCTGTGCAAAGCCTATGAGAGTTGTCTTAGTCTCGTTCACTATAGAAACGAGAATACGATTGAGTCTGAGGTAAGCAATTTGATTGTATACATTATCAGAAACTCGGTCTTCATGAGCAAAGTCATTATGATTACATAAACGAGTTGTCAAACATAATCCCGGAATGCAATCTAACAAAGTGTTAATATATTAAAATTTATAAACAAAACAGGTCCGTGGCTTAGTGGCTAGGGTGCCAGCTTAATCCGGCTTCGATGTACCGTCCACGGGTTTGAGTTTGGCTGTCGACTTACAAGACAGGAGTGAGTCACACGATGTGGCTCCTGCAATCGCGGGGAGTTTTACGAGGTTTCCTCTCGGGTTTCCTATGTTAACTATTAAAGCCAGAAAGTGTGCTGAATTACCATTGAAAAACTCCAAAATAAACAAAAAACATGAACGAAACGCACCAAAGTGTCATACAGTGTGTCATGTTTTAGAATCTGGTAGATCAATACTTAAACGGAGATATGTGGTTTTGGGGTACAGGAATATAACAAGTGAGTGCCATAAAGCATGTAGATTATGTTTGATAATTTCATACAAGTTAAATTTATTTAGTTGCCAAGCGAAAAAAATAATCCGCATATTACCACACATGTGGCATTTTCATTATGGCATCCAAGTTTGACACAACCTCTCCTCTGCGAGGAGGTGAGAATGTCAATTACACAATATATTTACAGTATCACCACCCCATTCACTTGTATTGCTTTTCTCCCATCTTTATGTCAGAGGACTTTCTGTACGGAATGCAAATCCAAATTATGAAATGTTAATCGATTTTAATTATTATATTTGGTAACTCAACATGCTCTATGAGCTTAGCATGTTAAACCAGATATATGTATTTTGCTCCCAATTGTTCTTCAATTATTGGTCTAAGGTATGGAAAATGTTAAGAATTTGTTTACAATACTGATGCATTGACCATGTCAATGGGATTGTTTCTATACGTCAAACTGTATTGTTGATAAACTATTGATTCTTCTGTACGATAGTTATCCCGTCCAGACAAAGCCGTTGGTAAATAGTCTCTCTGTGTGACCACCCAGGTATTATGTCTGATCACGCGCTTTGTAAAGAAAAACGGGATCCCACGAGATCTAACAGCATCCATCGTTATGACAACATAGAGGTATAAAATGCCGTTAGTTGAGTTGTACTTTTTTCTGATCACATTAACTGATGAGATACTAGCGTAATATCTGAAGGCTGTTTGTGACTCGGCACGACTGGATGTCCCGCGAGGCATCTACTGAAGAGCGGAACCTGTCTCCGTTTCAACGAATGCTTCTAACACTTATTACTAACAGACAACACAAGTTTATAGCACGCACAGAGATGACTGACACGAAACTTGTGACGCAACTTTGGGAAGGTGAAATAATCGTTTTTATACAGCGTAATATTACAAGTTTTCACATATCATATCATATCCAGATGGTTAATTTTTGTGTCTTTTAGAAGTTTGGTGAACTAGAATCTGTTCAAACTAAAAAAGTGTTATCCCAAAATAACGAAAATACTGATATCCAGATGGTGTTGTTGGTTGTATTCTAGAAACATTTTGGTGATTGTGTTCTTTCAGATTAAACCAACCTGTTTTTCATGTTGTTGGGCGAAATATTCCCGTATGTATCTTCCTGTATATATCTTGTAGTATGTATTCAGATATCTAGTGTCATTATTTGCCCTTGTTTTGTACACAACTTCTCATGTGTCAACTTCTCCTTGACTTGTCTTAATCATGACGGCACTCTCAAATTTGGTTACTATGTTGTGATCAATTCTTCAATTCCTTAGTGGGAAGACAGAGACAAGAGCGTTAGTCAGCTACGTGCATATCCATCACAAATCGAACTCTAATCTCGCTCTTAATCAGTTCGTAATGTACCTATTCCAGTCGCTGCGATCTCTTTGGATAACGCCTTTAAATGTCCACATCCCCATAGAGTTTCCTTGTTTGCCACTTGCTCCCCACTCCAGACATCAAGCTTTCTACCTTTCATAATCTAGTTCATCTACAAATTCTGCAGTTGATGGATGACAAAGCGAACTACATTAACGCATATTCAACTCATCGTCTGGTATACCCTAGCAGTTCTCAACTGTTAACGCAAACAGTTTGGTACTCTTCACAAATAATGTCACTGCCTCTTATTCTTTGTTGCTTGCTCGTCTCTATAGCTGTGGTCAGGTATTAGTATTTGAATTAGTGAGTTTTATAGAAACACATTCGATGATTCGCACGTGGAACAGTTTCACATGATTAAATCATTGACTAATTCTGAGCTAGGAGCATTAAGGTATAAATTGTTGTCAGTTGGTACCAGATTTAAGCCATCGACTATTTATTTGTTTGATTGGGGCTTAACACCGTAAATAAGGTTATTTCACTAACATGAAGGTGTGCCAGCCCGGCAATACGTGACGGAAAACGCCACTAACAACAAACAAAGACAACACAAGAGAAAAAAGACGTAATACAGACAGATCACAAACAGACTTGCTTTATCTTGCCCCTTAGCTCCAAAGGCCCCAGGGCAACAGGGCGCCCCCCCCCCCAATCATGTGCCAGCCAGGAATAAAAACCTGGTGGATATTAATCTACTTATTTGAACCTTTCTGTTAGAATTGTTTCCAAATATAGCACCCTGTTAGTCATGCGTATGACAGTCGTGGGATCGATTTCCAGTGGACTAAACAAGTCAGAAAAAAGGAGCATTCTCCTCGTGCTCTGGGCAGTATGGGCTACACGTCGACCATTGTTAAAATGGGTTTCCGACGACACATTAGCGATATATCACATGAAATTTCACCACAACAAAAGTTGAATATAATTAAGTTCGAGGGATGGTGTCAAGCTAACCGAACAACGGTATTACACGAAAGATGTTTTGGAGTCATAGGCCTATGTGTAATTGTGTTCAGGGGATTATTTATCTATTGCGTATTGTAAATGATTAATGTTGTCCAAAACGTCATACATAAATGACTGGTGTTAAATCTATCCAGATTGGTAAAGCTTGCTGGGAGGAAAAAATGAAACCCGAAGGCGTTATTCCGTTCATACGTAGAATTGCACCTGCTAGAACCCACTCCAAGAATAAATCAACTTTCTGTAACTTCCATGTCAAATCACGCAACGAGATAACTCCCTATGGTTATGAGCTAGGAATAAACAACGTGTGTCTTCGTTATAATATTTAACATTTAGCTCATTTATTATAGTTTATTTTCATTTTTTTTATTTTTTATTTTTTAATTATATTACAGCGTGTGATAAGATTTTAAAGGTCATCGGATTGATTTAAGCAGTCTAGTTTGGGCAAAAATACAGGCATGACCTCCGATAAACCAGATGCCGGTTTTAATTTTCAAGAACAAATTTATGCGTATTTGCTTTTACATTACCGCGCCATTTATGATAGTATGCATGTGTAATGGCCTGAGCTTCATTAGAAGGTTAAAAATAAATCAGCCCAAGTATTTTAGTCAAGTTTTCATTCGTAATGCTTTTGTGTTGGCGATGATAGTTGGTTGTACAAGGCGAAAAATACTAAGAATACTAAATCGTTATGATAAGATCCAGTTTTGAAATTCAAAGTTTTAAGAGTTGTTCTTGGATTAAATTGTAATATTTGTTTTCAATGTTTTAAGATCCAAGGACATGTTTTTTAGATGTTGGTCAAAAGATTAATCAAAATAAACTTATTTCAGGAAACATTCCGGAAATTTGTTTAATAAATGTTCTGGCCATCGTATGAGATATGACGCTGTGTTATAATTATATTATTGCGCTCACGTGACGAGAGACGATCGTATAAAACTATAAACAAAATAAAGTATACCCTTCCTTGAGATTTGGTAGTGGCTTCGATGGTAAATTTAATAATTGTTCATAAACAAAGATCAACTTTCTTATCTTATTTTTTTTCTGTTTATTTCTCTTTCTTCATGGATGCAGGAATTATAAGCAGGGTTTTACTGGTTAGCGTGTCGGCCTACTAATACTACCACAATGTAGTGCTCACTCTTTTGTCCGCCTGTCGTCCATAATGAGTCGCACGACGTGGCTCCGGCAATCGCGGGAAGGCTAATTGTATTAGGTTTCCTCTCGGGTTTCCACCGTATATAAGCAAGACATTTGTGAAATGGACAATCCGTGGCCATATAAGTGGAATACCATTTAATACAACGAAGAACCCCTATGAAACAAGACTTGAGCAACGAGACGTCTGATTATCACCATTTTTTGTAAATGGTTTGTCTCCCTTCTTTCAATCATCATCAAGTATCGCCATCTATTAGGCAGCGCCATATATTCGCGCTTCAAATCCTGTCGCCAGAATTCTCAGCTGGCAAATGGCTCTGTTCATAAAGTAATTGTTTACTGCCAAAGATTACACTTGTATTTTGTGGTTGCGGTCCCATAAGATTGCTGCCACTCAGGAACAACTACAACATAAAAGAAAACATATCGGAAACGAATTTATGCTTTAAGTGCTTTCCGCTGTCTCGTCAACGAATACACTCGTCGTGAAGCCGACATTACAATATATTTTTACGTTCTTATCCAGACAAGTATATTGCCTTTGGCTTCAATGTAAAGTTTGTTATATTGCGTGGACAATTTACTGTTGTATTAAAATTTGTTAGAAAATGTGGTATTTATCGTTTGCACATATATAGATTCTGTATCCTGCTACTCATCTGTCTCGTTGGCCGGCTTCCGGCTGGTCATTTATCTTACTGGCCCTCCATAGACCCGAATGACCATGCAAAAGGCTGACCATTTTCTCGACTAACTATATATATCTGTCATACCAATTAAAAATCTGATCATGCTCTCGACTGATTATCAGTGTGGCCAAATAAAAGACTAAATATCTTCTCGACTGTCTACGTAATCTTGACCATGCAAAAGGACTGATGATCTATGGAATTGTAGCTCTCTATGCCTGACAATCGACCCCGATTTATCATGTGACTGACTGATCAGATATTAAATAAAGCTGATCATCTCTGCCATCGATCATGAACATTCTGATCACCGCTCTGATCATCTATTCGATTGAGCAGTTGTGTTGTCAATCGTCTGTTCAAGATGTGCATGTGTCAAGCTGAGCATATTATCCGTCACTATCTTTCCGCCTGTCCATTTATCTACAGTATATACAGGGCAGTTTGTTAGAAGTGTAGCTATGCTGTCTTTACTTAGCACAGGGGGGAAATGAATTTTCCAACACTATCCCAACACCCCACATTTTATGGTTGTTCTAGTTTCAAATTTTTGTTGAAATACACCGCCGCTATATGAGTGACAATATACATGGAGGACCATTGGCCAATACTGTGGATGGATTGTTTCCATGTTATGGTATAAACTATCCAAACTAAAAGGAGGTTTCTAAGCGTGGTAACAAAGATTTGTTTAACTAAAATCAAATATGTTGAACAAGCTATGTAGCCGAATTTTCCCTTTAGAAAGGCTGATGTCCAATTTGTTTTGGACCAGACACATTTTTTTTAAAGAATGGCATTTTAACCTAGAAAACGATTATTGTTTCTTCTGCTTCATTCTCTGTAATATTATATTGTAATTTCAGTGATTGCTGCGTACAAGTAGAGATGTATATATGACGAAGAAAACACCCAGCCGTACACCTAATTTAAACATCATTTAACTTGTACCATTGGGTCTGCCTGAAGCAATGCACATAACCATGAGCCGGTCAATAACTGATCATTATCAATCAGCGAGACTGAGAAGTGGGCAGTTATATTGGTTAGCTCAATAACAGAACCACCAGGTATAAGACCTCACGTCATAAAACCTATTAGACTGTCAGTCTGGACAGGGACTAGACTGAGAATCAGTCATGATTGCCTGAGAAGTGGGCCGTATTACTGGTCAGCTCAACGACATAATCCCTAGTATTAAACGTCATGTCATAAAAGCCGATTTTCAGTGTGAGCAGAGACAAGACTAAGAATCATTAATGACTGCCTGAGAAGTGGACAGTTTTACTGGTCACCTCCGTAACAGAATCACCAGGGACTAAAAACATATTAAACTGAGCCGGGACTAGACTAAAAAGCATGTGCATCTCAAGTTGCGTGGATACCATTGAATCCATTGTACGATCGCCTGGTATTCTGGATGTTATAAGTTTAAGAGAATGATCTAGCGTAAGCAGCGGATTGAAAAACGAGCGACAAGGGAAGTTCTGCTGTTAGTTTTGACCGTTTAATGTTTCATTATATTAGATACCAAAATGGCATGGGCTTAGTCTTGGTGGGGCTGGTACACTTATACGAATCCAAACCAGTCTTATATCTTAAAACCAACAAATCTGTAGGCTGGTTAATATGACCCATAAATACTCGGTAACTTTATTTAATCAATAATTATTTAACATTTTGTGAGCGTGTGGTGTTTAGATCTCGAACACAACAGAGAATATCAAGTTGCGTGTTAGAATATGAAAGTTACCCCAAGTTGATTTATTCTCCAGTTTGTTTTCGCGCAGGTGCATTGCCATATATGTATGAAATACGGCCTTGAGGTATCGTTTTTCTTTCCGCTAGCCTCACGGATGGGATGGATTTAACAACAGGATTATAATTATGGCTGTTAAATTGATGAGTTGCTGGAGAATGTAAAGAGGTGGTCACTGTACCTGGTTTGTCCCCCAGATAAAATTGAATGCGTGATGGTGCCTTGTGTTTGCCGTAGTAGGGATTACTGTTGGCAAATTAAGACACTGTCTGTTTATTTGATTCTGATTTAATCCATTGCTTGGTTTGTATATCGCTGCTTCACTGCAAGTTTCTCGCAATAATTGCATGTAAGGCGAAATCACGCGTAGATACGAGATCTGCATGATAGTCTATCTAAACACAGTCACTTTTTACTAAAATCTTAAAGTGGCCCCCAGCCGTGGTCTATTGGTCGCTTGTGCACTTACTTTTCCTTCTTCGATTTACCCTTCACGGGATCGAGTCCGTCTGTCGAGCATCAGGTATATGAGTGAGACCCACGACGTGGCTCCGGCAATCAGGGCGGTTTCCCTGTTATATATTACCGTCGGTGTATTACGCTTTTATAGGTTTTTGGTTATCGATTGCTACATGAACATAAGAATTTATGCGAGATGGGGTTAAATGAAGTACTGAACACTTTCTCAAACGTTTTTACCAAGTTCTTGTTCTCATTGCCAGATATATATTGTTGAACTAAAATGGAATTAATGATTTCGATTTCAAACAACTCATTGGTTTATCTTAGATGTTATAAGTTATGTCAAATGACGTGCAAGTGTTTACATTTCACATTGAGTCAAAAGGAAACATTAAAAAGCAGGCGTTTCGTAGAGTCTTAATTACCATCTGTAAGACCAGTAAAACTGGTGTTAATTTGCCCCTACTTTTTTAATAGTCGGCTTATCTTGATACATTTTAAGTATTGCGGGAGTTTCAAAATGGACATCTGGTTGTTTAGTAATGGAACAAATTGGATGCTAGTCTAACAATTTCCTATAAAACTTGTAATTAAATTTTCAGTTGGAAGACCATAGTACCAGCTTAAAGAGACAACTTGACAACAAGCGTGGCAGGATGTGACAGTAGTTTTTGGAGGTTAATAAAGGGTTTTAATCGAGCAAAGGAACGAAGGGTGCCAGCTGGTGAGTTTAATAAAATGTTACTAAAATAGTCTGGTATGTCAGCCTTTATCGACCGAAACTGTTTTCATTTCACCTAAAATATCGGAGGATTATTGGTTGTTCACCGGTGGCGGACTGGACATCTTCACCCCACATGCCAGCGAACCTTTCTATCATCGGTTAGCTCTATCTATGCCAACAGAGCCGCGATCGGATATATGTATTATCAGCCGAATTCCTGATGTTTCTGACGTTATTTTATCTGGTGTTCCCGCAGCTGACGCCCTACAGCCTCTCCATAGCCACTAGAAATCGAATCGAATAATTGATCAGAACATATTGGTAAAATTTGAGACCGGGATCTTGGCACTTCGCCAATAAGAGAAGAAGTAGAACACTTGATAACAAACAGAACAAGGGCATCTAATCAGACAGGACAGTTAGTAAGTATACATTATAGCAACCGAGACAAACATTAGTGTAGCAATATTCAATTTGTTTCACACCAAATTAAGGAATATTGTGGTAAAAAGCCAAATGATTAGCCCGACATCAACAAAACACTACCCTTTCTGAGACATAGGTGGTAAAGTGAACCTCTTCCATCTGCATCGCTGTAAGAACTGTGAGAACATGGGGCAAACAAACTAGAGGACAAAATGTAATAAAACGAAAAAGAACTGTGAGACGTGGGACAAACAAACTAGAAGACAAAATGCAATATAACAAAAAAGAACTGTGAGAACGTGGGACAAACAAACTAGAAGACAAAATGCAATAAAACAAAAAAGAACCGTAGGACAAACAAACTAGAAGACAAAATGCAATAAAACGAAAAAGAACTGTGAGACGTGGGACAAACAAACTAGAAGACAAAATGCAATATAACAAAAAAGAAATGTGAGAACGTGGGACAAACAAACTAGAAGACAAAAGCAATAAAACAAAAAAGAACTGTGAGAACGTGGGACAAACAAACTAGAAGACAAAATACAATTAAACAAAAAAGAACTGTGGGACAAACAAACTAGAAGACAAAAGCAATAAAACAAAAAAGAACTGTGAGAACGTGGGACAAACAAACTAGAAGACAAAATACAATTAAACAAAAAAGAACTGTGGGACAAACAAACTAGAAGACAAAAGCAATAAAACAAAAAAGAACTGTGAGAACGTGGGACAAACAAACTAGAAG
>JARFOD010101267.1:0-16492 GCA_031763545.1 Mopalia muscosa
ATTGGGCTGGCACGTTGTCATATAAGTGAAATACCCTTGAGTACGACGTTAAACCCCAATCAAACAAACAAACAAACCCATATCATGGAATATTCCCGACCTGTTGTTGAATGTGTCTCAGATTTGATTAAATATTTCTCCACTTCCGTTGACTTTTCTTCACCTTTGATTAACGTTTCATCCTAGGTAACACACTTGGTATGATCGGGGTGTCATCAGGAGTGGCAGCCACTTTGGGTATCATCAGACCCGACCCAGAACTTCTCACGCAGATGATTGGCTGTATGGGAATCGGTAAGATTTAAAGTTAATATTTTCTGGTACATCTGAGTGAGTCACACGAAGTGACTGGCAATCCCAGGAGTGATTTGTAATTAGATTTCTTCTCGGTTTTCCACCATAATTAGGCAAGGAGCAGTGTGAAGTGGACAAGCCGTCATTTAAGTGAAATAGTTTCGTTAAACCGACGTAAAATCAAACATATGTGTAGTTTTGAGTGAGTTGAGTCCTGGAGGTATGAGGCAGCTTGATGAGAGTCCTGCACATCCTACTATTTCCACATGTATTAAGTGCTGCACATGTTCACATTTTTATACATGGTGGACTTTTTATTTATTGTTTTTTTGTCGATTATCTTTTATAAAACTGTCGAGTACTGCATTCAACACTTATGTTACTGGACTTAATTAAAATGAAATAAATTTAAATTGAAGTTAATTTGTTCAATTCCTTCTTAAAACGGTGACTTGATGTTTTTTTTTTGTACAGGAGCTGGTCTGGGTGCAACAATGGCGAAGAGAATGGAGGTGACTGATTTGCCTCAAATGGTCGCTCTGTTCCACAGTCTTGTCGGAGCTGCTGCCGTTCTCACCTGCGTGGCAAATTTCCTGGCGGAGAACCCTCACTTCGCGACAGACCCCGCCGTCAATGTCATGAAGACCGCTCTTTTCTTGGGCACTTTCATCGGAGGTGTGACCTTCACAGGCTCTCTCGTTGCATTCGGAAAACTTCAAGGTCAAATAAAATTTTTTTTTTAAATTGACAAATTGCTTTATGGCGCTTAATGCCTCTGGTTGAGGGCAGTTTGTTTCAAGCATGTGCTGTGTTATTTAAAACACTAAATGAAGATTAATTATCCATTTGTCAGAAATGAAAAAAAAGTGCAAAAAAAAAGTATGTGTCAGGGATAACACAATTTAATAATTGAAAGTATAACAAAGCACTGAATTAATATAAATTTGCTTGAAATTATTCTGTATTTAAAGTTCAATTCCTCTTTTTAATGGCCCTACTATAGATATATAACCTTATGTATGACCTTCAACCAGAATCAAACACACATTGTCTAAATCACCTTATTTTTGTTTTTATATAGGTTTATTGAAATCCGAACCCCTGTTACTGCCGGGTAGAAACATCCTGAACGCCAGTATGTTAGCAGGTAACATTGGGGCCATGGGATATTTCATGTCGACCAATGAGCTGTCTCCAGGGCTAAGCATGCTGGGAATTACTACCAGTCTTTCAAGCATCATGGGAGTTACGCTAACAGCAGCCATCGGGGGTAGGTTATACGACCGTATATTTTAAAAAATTATTATTTTTTTTTTTTTTTTCGTTTTTTTAGCATTAAAGCGATGTATTGTTCAGAATTATACTAACCGCAACCAGTTAAGGAAGGTTATAAAACAATTTTTTTTTTTCAATTTTTCCTTGTAAGTTTTTAAAAATTTTATATAGCATTAAAGTGCATGTTCAGAATTACATTATACAAACAAGATTCAAGTGGTAAACTGGCTAAATAGACAGTTTTTAAAGCATTAGGGAAAGGTTATCCCCCCGTTACACAACAGAGAGGGGGCAGGGGAATATATTCAACATTGGTAACCACTGACTAATATTTGTTTAAAAATATGTAGTTTAATTTATTCTGATGTCTGTGATATATATAACTTGATCTTAAGACAATATATCAACAGTCATCTGTGAATCATGATTTCACAAGGCCTAGTCTGTTCATCAAACATAGTCACTGGCAATACAATGTCATGTAAGTGAAATATCCTTGAGTATAGCATTAACACACCAGTGGAAGAAATTGTAGGGGTTTAAACAAGATTTTTTTGTTGGTTTCCCTCCAAAGACCAGCAGTACAGAGTCTCCATATAAGTGAAATACCCTTGAGTATGGCATTACCATACAAGTGAAAGGAAGGCTGTCCTGTCTATTGTCAACCAAACATCAGCAAATTAAGTTCATAACATAACCAAAATAGCCAAATACTGTGTTCCTAACACTATCTGAGAACCATGCTCTGGGAGATTTACCACAACTCGGCCAACACTGAGCCTGCAAATAACAAGGTGGAATTTAAGCACAGGGATAGTTTCATTCAGTCCAGTTTTCAACATTTCTATTTCAAGAACAGCTTTAAGCGTAATACATCCCATTTCCTTTGTCTCTCGTCTGTTACAGGTGCTGACATGCCGGTTGTAATCACTGTGTTGAACAGTTATTCAGGCTGGGCTCTCTGTGCCGAGGGTTTCATGTTGAACAACAACCTAATGACCATCGTTGGTTCATTAATTGGATCATCTGGTGCCATTCTGTCCTATATTATGTGTAAGGTAAGGTCAAGATCTTTACACTATCACCTTTAGAGCGCCCGATGAGGGAGCGGGTGGGCCATGGCCCTGCAGAATAGTCCCCTGGCTTCCTCGGTCGATCTAAGAGGCGAGAAAAGAGGTTGCTTTCTGTTGCCCTGATGTTCTATATTTGTGTCCATCATCATATAAGTGAAATACCCTTGAGTGCAACGTTAAATACCAATCGATCAAACAAACAATCACCCTTAGAGCAGGTGCTTGACAGTGGCTTTCGGTTTGCTCTCTGAGATAATGGGCATTATAGAGGCATAGAGGGAGTAAAATGAAGTTGTATACCTCATACAACATACCAAGCTTCAAAATAGATAAGTATAAGTTGGATATTTGGTGTTTTTATCACCTAGTTCTGAAAACATAGGCCTGGGGCCATGATTCTGCATTAAGCATGTTGACCTACTAATTCTACTTTGATGCACTGCTCCCAGGTTGGAGTCCTTTTGTCCCCTTCAGGTAGATGAGTGAGTGACACAATGTGGCTCCAGCAATCACAGGGCTGGTTTTTACCGGGTTTCCTCCCGTTTATCCGTTTTAAGCAATGAACAGTGTGAAGTAGACAATGTGTTGTGATATAAGTTCAATCTTCCTGAGTAGGCCCTACGTCATTATACACCAAAATTAAACAAACGATCCAAATACATGGTAAATGCATGATTCCCCCATAATTTATGTTGTTTAGGCGATGAACCGTTCCTTGCCTAACGTAATCCTGGGTGGTTATGGAACTTCAAGTACTGGGAGGGGAGAGGCGATGAAAATCACCGGAGAACACACAGAAGTCCAAGTTGATGGCGCTACCGATATGATCGTCAATGCCAGGAACATCATTATCACCCCTGGTTACGGATTGTGCGTTGCAAAGGCCCAATATCCTATTGCTGATATGGTTGACCTTCTGAAGTCCAAGGGCAAAAATATTCGCTTTGGCATTCACCCTGTTGCAGGTAAAGTTTTTGGAATAATTAATTAAGGGTTATATAAATAAGTATTAATAGATTGAGGAAGTTTGTTTGGAGAGTAGTAATGCTGTCTTTAGCCCTTTAGCATTTTACTTTCCAACATTATGAAAACACTTTAGATATTAGTTGGGTTAGTTTCCATTATTGGTGGACTACATCGCCATCATATAAGTTATTTACCCTTTAGCACGATGTAAAACACCAATCAATCAATCTTTTAAGTGATGAAATTTGTACAGTAATGCATGCTTAAAAAAATCTGACTTCTTTTGTTGTTGTTGTTGTTGTTGTGGTGACGTATGTTTTGTGTCATGTGATTGTCCCGGTGAGATAGTTTTCCCACTGGGCTAGCACAAGCGTTAAACCCTAATTATTTCACCAATTTTGTTTCCTACAGGACGTATGCCTGGTCAGCTCAATGTGTTGTTAGCCGAGGCTGGTGTTCCCTATGATTTGGTACTAGAAATGGATGAAATTAATGATGATTTCCCCAACACTGACCTTGTTCTGGTAATCGGAGCTAATGATACCGTCAACTCTGCTGCGGAGGACGATCCTAACTCTATCATCGCTGGAATGCCAGTGTTAAGAGTATGGAAATCAGACCATGTGAGTTACTTCCATTCACTTTGAGTCCGCTGCCATTTCTAAGTGGTAGTGGCCCCGTGAGGGAGCGCGTGGGCCATGCCCCTGCAGAATACTCCCTCGGCTTCCTCGGTCGATCGTAAGAGGCGAGAAAAGAGGCTGCTTTCTGTTGCCCTGGTGTTCTCAGATCTTAAGGGTAACGGGAAGCTAATTTGTTTGTGATGTTCTGTATTTTTTTCAGTCGTCATATAAGTGAAATACCCTTGAGTACGACGTTAAACACCAATCAAACAAACAAACAAACATTATAAATTCAAGATGGATATCGAAAGTGGTGCTTGTTTATTGGTTTCTAAATCAGACTTTAGTGATACTGTGAATAAAAGTCATTTTTAGTAATGGTAACGAATGTTATGATGCATGGATATATCGTGATAGTCAATTCACCAATAGTTATCTATCGGTAGTCTTACCTGAGTGGCTTGGCCTATATCGATAACTATCGCTGATTTCACCAACTACCGGTATAGAAACTTTTGATACTTTATTTTTAAAAAAAAGTAAATCAGATGATATATGCAGGATTCCAGCCTCAGCAACCTTCATTATTCGCTGCAGCAATCGGCATATTTTGTCACCGTACTGGCGATAAATAATTTATACACAAATGATTTCACTTCAAAATATCTGCGAAGTATTGGTCAGTGTCCTATTTTTGTTAGTCTTAATGATACAAATTGTAACATTGTAAAAATTGTCCTGTTCAATTATTCGCTGCAATGGGATTTATTTGCAAAATTTGAGTGCCCAAATTGCTATTTATGGCCATTTTCATATTTATTCTCTTTTGGAAAACCGTTGTCATAGAATTTTATCATAAATAAGCAGAGTCGATTAGTAATTCCCAACTAAAGCAGTTGTCATTTTATAGTTTTCCAAAATACATGTTTTTGATCTCGCTTCAAAAAAATAAACCAATAAAAAGATGTACATATATTTATTATGAAACTTTCATCTTGATAATTTGATATTTTTTAGTTGTTTATTTTAAACAATCTTTTAAGCCATTATTTGTATAGTGTAGGGTGCAACTTTTCCAATAATATTGCAAGTTGCTATGCATTTAGAGTAAGTATATATTATATCATCCGTTTATTAAATGAAGGCAATAAGCGTAATTTTAATTTCTTGTTGGGACACATCAAAGATATGTACAAGTATTTGCATATTCTATCGCAAACAGACAAAATTTTATCAGCTCCCTCCAGCGAGCCTCAGTATTGCAAATATTTTTAGTCCTTTTTTCGTGTTTGCACTATTTTCCCTTAAAAAAAATTCATACCAATTGCCAATTAATTTATGGATTTTATTTCTCCGAAATCCATGAGAACACGTTTCCAGCAATCTAGAATCCCAGGGCTTCCGGGGCCTAGGCGGCCCCTGGCCGTATTTAGCTAGGATAGTGGACTGGCAGTTTTCAATTCCTGGCTAACGCCTTGGATATAAGGTCAGTCACAGTATAGCTTTGTGAAAATTTGTGCAATAGCACAATTTTAGCACATATATTTACCTGTGAAATATATTGGAACACTGAATGCAATGGCCTCCATCATTGTAATAGGATCATTCTGCTATCAAGTTTTAGTATAGAGGACAATCCAAATAATTATAATTACTCTTTTTTTTACCTGATGGTTGTGTGTTTATCTCCAAAGGTTTTAGCCCCAATTTAGCTCGGATTTTGCTGAAAAAGAAAGCAAAACATATCTTCTGTAACAAAATGACCCACAACAATTAATAATTTCAGAAAAATATTGCCATCCCCTTTCATATTTGCTTGCTTGATATTTTTGCACATAAGTGAGTTATAAACTGGCATATTTTGTGTATAAATGAATCAAATGTGTCCTTGTGACTGTTAATAGGAGTTGGTTTGAATTTATTTTGCAAAAAAGTTTTGTTTGTTAACATGGTTAGGACACAACTACTCCTCCTCACTCCTCTTATTTAAGTACAAACATCTTCGGCTGTGCTAACAAACTCATAAAAATACACCTTACTTCAAATTCAAAGCTATTCTGTTTGCCAGTAATAGTGATAACAGTCAAAAAGACAGATGGACATACATGTGGATAAAATTACCCCTTGACGAATTATTGATTGTTTGTTTGTTTGATTGGTGTTTAATGTCGTACTCAAGGGTATTTTACTTATATGACGACGGACACAAATACAGAACATCACAAACAAATCTGGTTCCCGTTACCCTTTAGCTCTACGAACACCAGGGCAACCTCTTTTCTCGCCTCTTACAATCGACCGAGGAAGCTGAGGGAGTATTCTGCAGGGCCATCGCCCACCCGTTCCGTCACCGGGTACGAATTATTGAAGAAGAGGAAAAAAATTGTTTACAAAGATTGAAAAAAATTTTTTTCAACCCATTTACAGTAAATACAATCTCATGATGAGAAGATTAAACAGATAAATTATATGATACCAATTGGGGTTGATTAAAATTCGTCAAAAGATAAGTTTTTCAAATATGAGCTGATATGAACATATATAAAAAGATAACCGCATTAACAGTCATTTAATTTGAGGCTTAAACACAGATCACTTGCCTCATATCACAGTAAACAATAACTGACCAGAATTTAAAATAACAGTAAGAGGCTTACTTTGTTTCTTCAATACTGAGACTAGCGCCATCCCCACTTGGTGCAGTAATTGATCTGGAGGTACCATTTTCTGAAGAAAAACCAGATGATCCGGTTTATACAATCACATGTCAATACAAATATGAGATCATCTTACTCTGGCAGATTTTTGTTACAGTACACCACATGTAGGCTATCAACATATGTCATGACTGGCTTGTGTTCAAATGTGTTCTCATCATTCTATTTCTGCCTGTAACATCTCAAAATCACATATATATCTTATAATAATACAAGCATTAATCATTGATATTCATATGCTTTTTAAAAGTTGTTAACATTTATTTGAAAAAAAACTGTAAAAGCCATCACACTATTATTGTCAGAATTATTTTTAATTACCATGAAAGCTGGTGCTAACTTATGCAAAATTAACAATTTCTATCAATGTAATTAAAATAAGATCTCAAAACGCTCCTGTGTCTTGTTTTTTGCTACATTGAGATCTAACACAATCAGTCTACTTATACTGTTCAATTAGGTCAATCTTACTGGGGTTCATGAAAGGTCACAGTTAGAGTTGTGCAATAAAAACACAGATAACACAGGACCATATAAACATCAAATTTAGCCAGAACAAGCAGAAGTTGTCTGACTTTTTTTTGAGTTGATAAGTCGCTTGTTAACAGGGAAAAGTGCAATTCAACTCAAAGTTTATTATTTTGGATGATGTTTGTAGATTGTGCGTGCATGTCTGAGTGGCTATTTGTCTCAAAATCTGCATAACCCTGAATGAAATGCTTGTAATATAGTTTAACTTGCAATGGAGTGCATGTTTTATATATTAAAAACACTATTGAATATTTAACACAGCACACACTATGTTTTAACGCGAGGTAAGATTTGTTTGTTTGTTTCATTGGGGTTTAATGTCATACTCAAGGGTATTTCACTTATGTGATAATGGATTGTCCACTTCACACTGTCCTTGCCCTATTACATATACCTGAGTGTCAACAGATGGACTCGATCCCGTGAGCGGTACATCGAAGTAGGCTTTAGAAAGTGCACTGGCTAACCACTAAGCCATGGCCGCGAGCCCAAAGCGAGGTAAGAGGATCAGGCCATATTACTGATTTAATATTATTTGTGATTAAGAGGCAGTCCTTATTCCAAAAGTTTGCGTACATGCCACTACGTCGTATCTCTGTTGTGTATTGTGTAAACAATTCAATGAGATAGGCCTACCTACTTGCATCTAGTGGACGGTTGACATGTATTACAGATGAGTACAGTTACATACCAGTGGAGTCATTTCTGCTTCTTGAACTGGACGGCACTGGTACATAGCTATTCTCCAATTCCTCTCTCCCATACAAATAATCGTCATCTTCTACTTCTTCTTTCTTCCTTCGTTTTTCGTGTCTTTTCCTCTCACGACTGCCACTTCGGGACCGCGATTTGTCGCTTCTGTGGCGGTGTTTGTGGCGCCGTTCTCGTTCTTTGTCTTTGTGTTTCTTCGAAGAGCCCATTTTAGGGCAAACTTTATCGTTTACAAGTGGACAAGACTAACGCTATATTAAGAAAGAAACAAAAAAGATTTATCATACAGCCTGTACAGTGTTGTGTTGTTCAACTTTCACATCGTATCCACGCACCGGAAACGTTCATCAAACTAAATCTGTTCAGCAGAAAATTGAGACAAAGTTAATTTTAACCAATGAGAATGATCGATTTTGCATTGCAGACGACTTCTTCCGGTTAAGACGAGAGACGCGTAGAAGGAGAAGGCAACGTTTTCGTGTGTCACCTGCTCATGTTTGGACCAACATGGACTTCAAAGAAGCATACGGTCACACTTGTTCTTCGGTTGGTTTGGCAGCGCGATCTGGAGATGCGGAAACATTAAAAACTCTTATTGATGCGGGTATAAACTGACATTTGAGATCAAAGAACATACTAGCCTAATCAATTAGATCACAAACACTTGGATCTAAATGGTAGACTGCATATTTTTCAACAAAATGTCAAAATCGTTTGAATACTTAATATTGAAGGAGAAACTGTCCTTTGTCCATGTTCCATAAGTGGGTCTAATCAAAGGCAGCTGTATTTAGCTAGGTCAGCCAGTGTCTCCTTCAATGACTACAGCATGGGTCTGTTTTCGTAATTTTTTTTTAAAAAGCAGGTGTTTTCGAACAAAAAACAACTATCATCAATAGGCAGTTCTGAATAGAGTCGGTTATGCAAATCTTACTTTCTTCCGTTGTCTATAGTCAGTATTATCCACTAAATCTGGTTGAATCTTAGTCGATTCGATAACGTTGACATTTGGTCCTGTTGACAAATCTTCCCAATCAACAGATTGAAAAGCTACCGTGGCTGACAGAAGACAGCTGTATCGTCAATAGAGCGCAATAACAGGCCAAACTGCCATTTTCAAATAAAATAAAAACCATAACAAACTGTATATTTTTTTAAATCTCAGAGTCTGTACATTTCAAAAATACAATCTTCATTTTCATGACATGAGGCACTTTCATGACACCCTGCTAATAAACACTGGTAGTCCCAATACACAAAGTTCTGAAATAGTGGAAAAATAACCTCCCTTTTTTATGTAGGAAATATGAAATATCAGTAAAACTTTTCAAAGAAAACGCTAGTACCACTTAAATATGACAGGGTTGCATCATTCCATGAGGGTATTGAAGCATATTTACGAAAACTAAGTGCATACATTCCAAATTTCAATAGAATAATCAATAGTAGATGTGTCCAGACAGCACTGTCAAAATAAACACCCAGACTCTGCGAAATAATCCTTGCGCATGCACATCAATAACATATTCAGGTTTGACAGTCACTCCTGGACCTACAAATTAATCGGTGTGGTCTGCATTGACTAAATTCACATTTAATCTGAAGAATATTAATTTAAATTTCAAACTGGCCAGTGTATATCACAGATAAAGAATGAAAAAGCTTACCTCAAATTGTATTATAGTTTAAAGTGATACTCCGGGCTTAAATAACATCTATATCCCTTGAAAGGTTACCATTAATAATACTTAAATATGGCATCGACTTATCGTTTCTTCATTTTATAAAATAACCCGAGTGTAACAGGTATATACCTTCTTACGACCACTGGCGGCTGACATTTTGGGCATGGCCGCCTTGTCCATGACTTCATGCGACTAACACTCTTCTGCGGTATGGATTAATAACATGTGTGAACCAATGACCTATGTGTCAACTGTCAAAGGTTTAAACAGTCGACTCTACAGGTTTCGTGACGTAGGCACCTTTTTTGAAAAAGAAAGATATTTGATTGGTCCATATTTGTGGAGCTCTTCCGTTTAATTATAAAAGTACCTAGACATGGCCGCGTGGGTAAATTTGACTGTAGTTTGTGCATTACACATTGTTTAAGGTCTAATTATAAAATTATTATAACTCGATTAGAAAATTAGAGAGCATAATTGAACCCAAGAAATGATGCTCGTTTTACCTATATTCATTTTATTGCAGCCTGGAGTTTCGCTTTAATTTTAATAGAGAAAACAGTGAGATAAGGAGGCCCCTGTACACTGGGTTGTTAGGGTTATTGCTACCATTATGACAGTTCACATGCAGACTGTCAACTCCAAAACAATGTAAACAACTAACACTAAACTTAATCCTAAAACTAACACTAAACCTAACCCTAAAGCTAACAGTGAACCTAACCCTAAAACTAACACTAAACCTAACCCTAAAACAAACCCTAAACCTAACTCTAAAACTAACCCTAAAACTAACTCTATACCTAACCCTAAAACTAACACTAAACCTAACCCTAAAATTAAACCTTGCCCTAACACTAAACCTAAACCTAACACTAAACCTAACCCAAAAACTAAAAGTAAACCTAACCCTAAAGCTAACACTAAACTTTACCCTAAAACTAACCCTAAACCTTACCCTAAAACTAACACTAAACCTAACCCTAAAACTAACACTAAACCTTACGCTAAAACTAACCCTTACCCTAAAACTAAACCTAAAACTAACCCTTACCCTAAAAGTAAAACTAACCTTTACCCTAAAACTAAACCTAACCCTAAAACTAACAGTAAACCTTCCCCTTAAATGAACCCTGAGTACCAAATTTGCGATTGTACATTGCAATGGCAGGCTACAAGTGATAGACCAATTCTATATTCACACCAATTCAACTTGATTCAAACCATGGGTCTTCAACTTGAACTGAGTATAATTCTAGAATTATTCTGTCACCAGCAACTGGCTGGTGCAACTCAATATCCTCAAGTTATTTATGTTGGTTTTAGGGTAAGATTTAGCTTTGTGGTTACTGGTAGTGTTAGTTTTAGGGTTAGTGTTAGTTTAAGCTTTATATAGTTAATAGTTATTACAGGCATGCTAGCCTGTTTTGTAAAGTGACTGACCAATTCTTTATTTGTTAGCAATTATATCAATTGTATCTCATTATGAATAAAATTCTTTATAAACCAATTATATCAATACACTGAGTAATTCTGGCTTTTAGTATTGACCTCTTCATTTCATTGAATAGGAGGTCAAATTCATGTGACAATTTGCATTCTCATGATTAATGTTATGTATTAAAATCTAAACTGCCACTTCTTGTGAACATTTTAAAAAGCTACCTTTGAATTCTGATAGTAAATAACAGCGATAGATTGTTCTTTTTGCTGACATTAATCTTTTTTTTCTGCAGGAGGTTCAGTGGATACCAGAGATAACAGAGGCTGGATATCAACCCATGAGGCTGCCTATCACAATAGAGTAGAGTGTTTGAAACTTTTACTCAACTCACAGATCTGTAAGTTTTACCTGTCTTGAGATGCTTGAATATCAAATAGCAAACAGTTTTTCCAATGTGTCACAAAACCGATCGGGTAGTTTTTCCTATGCTTGTTTTAATTTTTAGAACAAAATGATTATGTACTTATGATATTTTGTGTTTTGTGTCTAGTTGTTGACAGACTAAGCTTATATCTGAAGTTTTTTAAATGTACCAGGTGATCTGTTTGTATAGTGTCGTGTGATTGTACTGTTTTGTTGCCAGTGCTTTCTAGGGGGCTTCTTTCACCTATTGGGCTGGCACACATTCATGTAAGTGAAAGAGTTAGTATTAAAATGAATTTGTTTACAGTTGATGATCCTGTATTTTTTATTGGAGGGAAATGCCTCCTGAACCAGGCCGTTGATGAGCCAATCACAGCTTCCCATGTATACATGGCACTCGGTCTGAATTATTTTTAGGCAAACAATTCTGTGTTTGTAATCAAAAGTTGAGAATTTAGCCTAACTAACATGAGTAACATCACAAGATGAACTAATTATCTCACACGGACAGGTGGTATTTGTTTATTTTATGTGATTAATGGACTTGAATCGGTTAAATTTCACCACAGAATACACGCTGGTTTGACGAAGAGTGTCTCCCCTTGTATTATCTCTATAGTCTATATACATAGATGACCTATATGGTACCGAGCCCCTGTGATGTAACAGGTCCCATGGAATAACGTTGCGTGTGGGGATTGCTTGTCTACAGTGAGCCTAATGTAACAGTCATATAGGGCGCTGGCTGTGGTTGCCAGTCACCCGAGTTCCAATACCGGTTGGAGCAAAAATACCTTTTTTTCTCTAGATGTAATAAATGTTATCTGTAACCTGTCTCTTGTTGATTTAAACCCCACTATGTATACAGGTAAAGATGATAAGACCATAATTGACCAGCAGACTTTTGAAGGCGAGACTGCATTGTTGCTTGCTGCTAGACAAGGTCATGCTGATTGTGTTCACTGTCTGATACACTGTGGAGCAGATCTACAAAAGGCCACACACGAGGGCTTCTCCCCTCTATGGGAAGGTGAGTAGTTACTTCAGTTAGATATACACTTGTAGTTTTGAATAATTTTTGTGTCTTTTAGAAAGTACAAATGTCTTTGTAGTTTTCCAGACAAAAAAAGATTCCTTTACTTGGGTAGGCAGTTACAAGTTTTCAGGCAAAGGTGGGGGCAAGTTGATATAAGCCAAATTACAGTCTAAAGTTGAGTAACTTTACCACACCATGTGTCTTACGCAATGTCTTTCAATAAACAAAATATCTTTATTTACCACTTACCAGTCACAAGCAAACTAATTACAAACATTAAAAAAAAAATCAATCAAATTATATTTTTACACTAACTTTTGTAATGGTTTTCTATTTTCGTGTTTTAGCTGTTTGTTCAAGAAGCATTAAATGTGTGGAATTGTTATTGAGAAGTTCTCATGTCAGTCATGGTGGAGATGAGGGCCCTGTGTTGGACGTGAACTGTCAGACTTACACAGGACAAACTCCCTTACATCAGGCAGCAGAGACAGGCCAGTGTGAAGTCATTCAGCTCCTTCTAGAACACGATGCTAAGGTAGACAGTTATGATGAAAACCATGTGAGCCCTGTATTTCTGGCAGCTCATGCTGGACAAACAGAAGCTATTAAAATAATGCTGCAGATTGCTCGGTCACAAGGTAAATACACATATATCCATGCATACTAGTGATGGCAGAGAGTTTATAGGACATTTTGTACATGCATATATCGTTTTAACTTGTCATGATGTAATTTATGATAACAATATTTTGTTGGAATGACATTGATATTAATCTGCGGAATAGGTTTATTTAATTGTCTTCATTAAGAAAATGATGAAAATCAGCCTTAATCCCTGAAATGACATTTTCCAAATGTTTCTGTTCCGCGGATGTGGCTTAGTGGTTACCGTCTGTAGTTACTAATCGTACTTCCATGTATCATTTAGGAAATTAAATCTGCCTGTTGACCATCAGGTATATGGCTGAAGAACACAATGTGGCTCTGGCAATCATGCGGGTGCCTTTAATGAGTTTTCCTATCGGTTTTCCACCCTAATTAGACAAGGAACAGTGTGAAGGGGACATTCCCTTCTCATATAAATGAAATATCCTTGAGTACGACATTAAACCTCAATCAAACAAATAAACAAAAAAACATTTAAAGTTTCTGTATTCTTTTCTTTTCATTATAGGTAAAGGTAACATAGTGAATGAAGCTGCCTGTGACAAAGCCACCCCTCTATACTTAGCAGCACAGGTTGGACATATGAGTTGTGTTAAGCTTCTGTTAGAGAATGGAGCTGACCCTAACCTGAAGGCTGAAAACCCAACCACGCTGCCAATTCATGCTGCGGTACAATTTCGGAACTTTGAGTAAGTAGTGCTGTTGGGTAGATAGAGCAAAAGTTATTTGGTTTCCTTCACCCATTGGCCCCGTGAGGGAGCGGGTGGGCCATGGCCCTGCAGAATACTCCCTCGGCTTTCATTGGTCGATCGTAAGTGGCGGAGAACAGAGGTTGCTTTCTGTTGCCCTGTTGTTCGCAGAGCTAAAGGGTAACAGGAAGCCGATTTGTTTGTGATGTTCTATATTTGTGTCCGTCATATAAGTGAAATACCCTTGAGTATGACGTTAAACACCAAACAAACAAACAGACAAACCTTCACCCATTGTGCCTGCATGTTAACTTGTGAGTAAACTAACCTTCTGTATGGTGTTAAACCCAGACATACACATAAACCAACCAGCAAAAATCTATCAGGATCTCCAAAGCATTTAAATTATTCAAAATCATCTTCTAACTTGAACAGTTTTCGACAAATACACCTTGGAAAATGTAGAGTCAATTTCGGGACTTAAATACATGATTAAGGGGACACTAAATTATAGGCTCCAATTAAACTGTTTGTGATTAGTATTTAGAATTTTTTTGTCACCAACATATAGTTTGAATACCTAACTTTTAATCTAAGCGATAAAACAAATTTGGTTCATTTTGAGCCCAATGGGTTCAGCAAGACCTTAACAAATTCATGGAATAACTAATATAGCCTCTTCCTGGTAAGACATTGGATCTGAGTGTCATTGTGCTTCACCAAATTTGCCAAGACAAAATGGCGGTCATTGCAGAATTTTACATAATTCACTCCTTTTTTTGCGAACCGCTAGAGAAAAAATTATATGATTTAACTTTGAATTTAGCTTTCTTCTATTAGGACGAAGGAGGGGATTGAATTTCACCAAATGACACAAAACCATGCAAATAATTTGAAATATTTACACATATGTGCCCTAAACATAATAATTTGATAACAAAATCCACTGATTAACTTGAAACTTATTGGCTTCCTCTCTTTAAGATTGGTGTGGATATCACCAAATGAGATAAAACAAAAAGTCCACCATTGCATAATATTTAGACATTAAAAAATGTTTTGTTTCCTCTAACCCGACCGACCTTACGAAATAGCTCTGTGTTTAAAGTTTTTATTGGCTTTTGAAAAAAAATTATAAAATAATTAAAATAATTTTTTTTAATTTTTTTTTTCAAATGACCTCCACAGAATGGCATATTTTGATAGCAAACTCGTTTTTTGTTATGTTTTTCAGTCATGCAAGCATCTGTATCAGTTTTATTTAATACCTACTGTTCTGTACAACGTTTACAAAAAAAACTTTTTGGGACAAAAAAATAAAAAAAAAATTTTGCCTGTCTAGCCTATTTTTTTTCAAGCCTTTAGAGGAAACAACTTGTTCATTGGTCTTATGTGTGTTGTGAACACAAGACTTGAGAATTAATTCACTTACTTATTTCAAACTTGGAAAATTGTTTCCTATGACTAGAAATATTTAGGATTGCATTTCACTTAATTCCAAAAACAATATCTTATTGCCATAACTCAAATTCATAAAGCCCAGCCTTTCTGGTAATACCATAGATGTGGTTGTATTGAATTCTAAACCAATATGGTGATAACACCATCACTTTTACTCTTGACTTTGAAAGAAGAAACATTTCTTAAATTTAAGATCCACCTGGCTACTTAGTATGGGGTTGTCACATATGAAGAACAAGTTTTTGTTCCAAACATTGTCGATCAAGCACAAAGCTCTTAAAAATTTGGAGCAGTGGGTTTAAAGGGAGCTTTGTGTTGCCTTTGTGCTCTCAGAGCTAAGGAGGGGCAACATGCAACGGATATCCACAGCGATGTGTTTCTTATGTCTATGTCTGTCGGACCTCCTATGATTATCCTGTATTTGGCCTGTCTTGTCTTTGTTTGTCTGATCTCCTATGATTATCCTGTATTTGACCTGTCTTGTCTTTGTTTGTCTGATCTCCTATGGTTATCCTGTATTTGACCTGTCTTGTCTTTGTTTGTCTGATCTCCTGTGATTATCCTGTATTTGACCTGTCTTGTCTTTGTTTGTCTGATCTCCTGTGATTATCCTGTATTTGACATGTCTTGTCTTTGGTTGTCTGAGCTCCTGTGATTATCCTGTATTTGGCCTGTCCTGTTTTTGTTTGTCTGATCTCCTGTGATTATCCTGTATTTAGCCTGTCTTGTCTTTGGTTGTCTGATCTCCTGTGATTATCCTGTATTTGGCCTGTCCTGTCTTTGTTTGTCTGATCTCCTGTGATTATCCTGTATTTGGCCTGTCTTGTCTTTGTTTGTCTGATCTCCTGTGATTATCCTGTATTTGGCCTGTCTTGTCTTTGTTTGTCTGATCTCCTGTGAT
>JARFOD010101278.1:0-16488 GCA_031763545.1 Mopalia muscosa
GAAGCTTTGAATAAAATATTAATATGATTGGAGCAGCAGTTGCTGAGATATAGTGATAACAAGAATTGTTATGGGACTGACGGACGGACGGACCACGGAGAGTGATGAGAATAGCCCACAGTCAGAATGACTGTGGGCTAAAAAAACTGACAAAGACATTTCCTTATAAACACGCGGTATTCACGTGATCAGAGATTAGAGTAAATTATTTACCATCATAGTCAATCTACTGGTGGCGTTTTGATGAAAGTGAGAAAAACAAACTAATGATTTAAGACACCCATTGACACTTTCTGTAAACACTGAGCTGGTTGTTTGATGTACAAATAATTGTCTGATGTATGTTATGGCAAAGCGGAGCCAATAACACACAGTGCCATTGAAGTTGTTGCATTGTTTTCACAGAATGTTACACATCACAGAAAAAAATTAAAACTACTTTGAACGCAAATTTTGCCTCCAGTCATACAGGCCGCTGATCCGATATAGAAATTTCTAAATAAAGCATTAACCCAACGGAAAAAAGATACGACGTTCAACCGTATACGGCAATCATGCAGGCTCCTTGAACTTGATTGTTTGTTTGATTAGGGTTTAACGTCGTAGTCACGGGTATTTCACTTATATGACGACGTGCCATCCCGATAAAGACGAGACCCAGTACAAGAAATAGGACAAAAAAATGATAAGACTTCAGAGGGGCCTATCTTTGTTGCACACAAATCTTAAAACTTACATGTTCTATTTATTACACAAGCCTGATAATGAACGGAACACCACCACGGGTTACCCTTCATTCATAAGCATTATCTCATTTGGCTAAGAGCAAAATATATAGAGCAGTCAAGCAATCCTCACATATGACTGAAGGAGAGTATTTGGTCAACATAGCAAGCAGTTAACATGTGTTAGTATTGCTATTGCAGGTGGGCATTACTGTTGGTCATATAAGACAAGTAACCTTGCGCGCAGAACCGGATTAATGCCCATAAAGGCCCTAAACGCTTAAAATATTTGGTTTTGCTGCCCACATCAATATGTAATTTTTTAATATAGACAATAATTAACCATAAAATACATTTTTTATCGTTCATAAGGAAACTAAAAAATTACAGTAAGATGAAAAATATTGTTTATTTTTGTATACTTCCACTTTTTTTATTTTTGAAATGTTTCTTCTCCATTTTAACTGCATAGTCTTTTATCATATCCTGAAAAGAAATTATAAGTTAAACATCTATTATTTAATGTATGTGTATGTAATTGTTTTCAGTTCACGCCGGCCCCTTTTGAGGGCCCGGTTAAGCATCACTATTTTTGTGGTGCCTCACTTCTCTTGGTCCATTTAGCAAGTTTGTTCAATGAATTATCCTGCCCTGCATGCGCACGGTGTTCCAATGAACCAAGAGAGGAATCAATAGTCTAAATTTCGTGGGATTTGGATGAGACGTAATATGGCTTTTGCCTCTTGTCCAATAGCAGCATCTCAAAACAAAGAAGCCCACGGCCACAGCTAAGTGGTAGCGTGTGCGCTTACTAATCAGATATATGAGCGAGTCACATGTTGTGGCTCCGGCAATCGCGGGGGTGTTTTTTTTTACCAGGTTTCTTCAGGTTTTCCACCGTAATAAGGCTAATTGCAGTGTGAAGTGAACAATCCGTGCCTGTCTTTGGTTTGCGTTTATTTTCAACTCTGGCCATAGACATAACATAAGAGCAACCGGACATGTGTCACAATACAAATCAGATGGCAGTTACATTCATACATATCTTTACAAATTTTGACAGTTTCCGTTGTGTAACAACATTTTTGCATTGGAATAAAGTACGTATTTTTAACATACTGGGTTTAACATAACAATACATAGGCAAAAAGCGACTTCTGTATTCTTTATTAGGTGTCGTCATATAAGTGAAATACCCTTCAGTACTACGTTGAACCCCACTCTAACAAACAAACAAATCCACAATTGTAAACATGATATGTTTATTTTCATTACTGCGTGAACCAGTCAGCATAAGTAATGGCAAAGCGTCATACCCGTCAAATGGATCTATGTGGCACGTTAAACGTCCTATGGAGTTGGGGATTATAAAAGCAGAATCTATAAAACCGTAAGAGTTACAGTGTAAATGACTAATCAATAATAACATATGTAGGTCTAGAAATATAAAATGATTCATCGATTTTAATTAATCGACGTCACTGTGTGGTTTCCCTTAAGAAACATATGTAGGTCAATGAGAACTCAGTTTTACATAACAGACGAATCGTGCACAGCTGAGACCCGAGGCTCAAGTGTTTTAGCATTTTGTCAGATGCAAACTTAATTTATGATAAAGAATTTTATGTTACTGGTCAAATAATGAATCCGTGAAGTACTTTGATGTAAGCTATAAAATGGTGCTCAAATCTTGTGGTTAGCTTTCTTATCATAGAGCCAATTTAGTAACCGACTCAAGTATGGTAGGCGTCTCCCGCCATATCATTTTTGTATCCATAGCATTGACTACAATACAAAAAAATATTGCCAATAATAGTATATATCTCCTGATAAATTGGAAACAAATTTACCGTGAAGTGATTTCGGGGAATATTTATTGAATACCTGTCAAAATAATTTTTTTTCATAACTGCTGATTACTGGTTATCTAATCACACATCGTTATTTTAAATATGTTTTCTTTCTCTTGTAATATACACTTTTTCTTAGACAAGAGATTTATATCGGGATCTGAGTATTCAATGTGTGATTTTTGTTCGTAAACCTCCTCCTTTTCATGTTTTGAGATCGAGAAAACAAAATTATGTATAGTTTGGTTTACTCACATACAATGGTTGATTCTTGTTTAAGTTAAACGTCTGGACTTAAACAGCGAAACAGCTTCCCGTGAACTTACCACTTGCTGAATCGGCAAACACCGTCATCTGTTGCGTCGTAAGGCCTTGTGAGGTAAATATGTCCAGAATTGCTCTAAGATATACGGAAGTATCGGGGGCTATTGATTGAAGTTTCCCAGAACAAGAGTACAGAGGAAGGTAGGGAACTTGACTTAATGATGAGAGTTCTGACAGCTGACAATTGTCTGTCATGTCCAATATGGCTGAAACGAGTTTCCTAGTTGATGAGCAATCTGAAAGGAAGGACAATGGCGATATGAAATGTTTGCTTGTGTGTTTGATTGGCACATGACGGCGTCACAGCCCAGTAGGTGGAGGAAACCACCGTTGACGCCACCGACACGACGACCCAGTGACGCATTTCTAAGACACAATAGCCAGATGTACTTCCTATTGTTCTAGCTCTGAGAACGCTAGGGTAGCAGGAAACTCCCTCCAACAATATGAAAATAAGTTATTATTTATACGGAAACTGGTATATTGGGTATATTAAAATGTGTAATGTTTAAGATTAATTTGTTCGCATTGTTTATTTGTAACTTATTTAAATTCAATGACCTTTCAATAATTTCACATCGACAGCGGATAATCAGCAAGATAGCTAGAAATAAATGTTAAAAGGTGCCATCTGATTCGCCCTTGTGCACCACAGTATATATAGTTCTTGAACTGATATGAAGGACGTGACGATGAAAATGTCTTTCTCTTCAGCCACTGTCACAAGCTACAACACTCAAACTAGCTGATTTGTGCTATAGCTTACTACAAACTTGTGTGCTCGGAGTGGCTGGGAACTGATTAATCGATCATTATCGTTACAAGCAAAGGATTATAATTGTTGACATGAATCCTATCAGTGTGACCAATAGGTATTGATACCATTACAGTCTTCAATTATACGGTAGCTTTAGTTTGGACCATTTTCATTAAACACAATTGGCAGGTTTCCGTGAAGTCAGGACAATTAACTGCCGCACTTTGTCAACGTGAAAACATATGGATACTTATTGATCAATAATAACTATTAAGACTTATAATTGACTAAAGATCCGCCCTACACTCAACACCATAGACCAGTTAATGCATGGGACAGGTGTACTTTACAGTTACACGAAAGCACGTTTTATTTGTTGGATTTACTGTCGAAGAATGTCTGCAAATAAAGTCTTGTTAAGTCCTGTTAAATAGTCACCTTTATAAAATAGTTCCTAATTGTAATAACATTGTGATATTTAACTGGCAATGTATCGTCAGGAACCGATCCCTTTACATCCGAGTCACAGGGCACCGGAATTCGAACGTTCAGTTTTGAATACCTGTACATGTATGTATCCTGTATTTGTTTGACCAGTTATTGGGTACTCAGGTGGGACAGTCATGCGCACTTAATTTCTCTATTTAATGAGAATTTATTTTTATGAAAGTAAGCCTTAAACTTCCTACCAATATGATTGTGTACATAGGAAATGAGTTTATGACCTATATGCAGGTCAAATATTATCAAGCACTTTGTATATTTCGTATGGTTCATAAATTTATTTTAATTTTACACTGCATGTGTGGATGCCTTTGGTGTAGGGTTTGTGTTAGATTAAAGGTTGGATTTCAGACAGATTCCAGTTAATAATTTAATGTGACATGGTTGTCTGAAAGTTTGATTTTAATGGGACATTACATAATGACATGGCTTATATTTTTATCTCAAGCAGGAAAAGATATACTCTTCTCGATTATTTCACTTCGGTATTTGTATGTAGGTAAAGAGAACGTGTAAATTAGGTGACGGTCCATAAGCACCTAATCGTATAGTTTTGATTAGGTGTTCACAAATTAGGTCTAAGGTTTTGTTTTAAATGCAATACTAGTGAAATTGGTGACGAAGACATCTTATGATCGATCCCAGAATGAAACAGCTTATTTTGGGTTAATATTTTTATTAATTTATTTATTTTCATTTCTATACTTGTTTAACCGTTACAAAGGTCTGTAACAAGCTTTATAAGAATAATAATAATATATAAAAATGTCAAAATTTGTCTCAAAGGTCCTCAAATTTGCAAATACAATTTCCCTCCCTAGGTTTTACGTTCACACGTACAACCATAATTGGTTACCTATCTCTGGTTAGCGAATATGTGTAATGTTCATTTCTCTTGATCTTCGTATAAAGATACCAGATAATTAAATTTAGTGACTTACTTACAGGGGCTGTCTTACACTGCATTTGAATGGTTTCAGTTGTGTATAGTGAGTGAGCAGTGAGTGTAAAGTTTCACTTTCAGAACGAACTCAGACAGGAGATCTATCAATCAATTTCTATTTTCACTCTGACGATTGTACAAAGGCATCTTGAAATGGCCACAGACCAAACGCCTACGAACAATCATTTTTTCAATCGATCATATTCAAACATAAATTCACATTTCACTGTTATTGGGAGTCTGCGCTTCACAAAACATCTATTAATAATAACAAAACACTTTTAACTCACTTCCGACGATAAATTTACAATGCCCGTTACAGCTTAAAACGCTCGATTCCGCAAGATCATGTTTCCAATATGGGTAATAAGGTTTGAGACTAGAGTTTGTTGGAATCAGCGTGATTAAGTAAACGACCATTGCAAGTCATTGCTATTTACATTTGTCACAGCAGACGAATACACTAATTGATACCTGTGATTTTTCGTTTTTACCCGGCTAATGGTAGAATGTTTCCATTGTCCTGTTAAGTCATCCCGTCTTCCCTATAAAAGCATGGGAGAAACTTGATTTTTCCAAATAAGCGAAACACCTGTATTGTAAGGGGGATTAACGGTATTCTCAACCACTAAAGCCATTAGTTCTATTTTCTCTTCGGTTCGCCTCGTCTTACTTACATTCTGTTATGTCTTCGTATAAAGAGGCTCCTGTTATTGAGATCAATGAATATTCCACGGAATCGTCCACATCGTCCATTAGCTGGTCCATTACAGGCTGTGTGAGGTTACATCGAGACTCCGGGCATACTATTACTGAAAGTAACACCAACAAAGCAATGTCATAAGCCGGCATTCGTTCGGCAGCTCCTTTAGAAACATATATACGCTATAGGTCCTTTCCTTAGATTTATTGTTAGTTAACATAAGGTTTAAGTAAGAGTAAAATTAAAATCAACAACTCATTTTAACACTTTATTAGCCTCTATTCGTTCAGTGGCTCCGTTGGAATCTTTTTATGTTACCCAGGTTACCTTTTGTCATATTTTATTTTGTAGTATTGTCCTTTTCTTAGGTTTATTGATACTTAACATAAGGTTTAAGTAAAAGTAAAATCAACAACTCATTTGAACACGTTATTATTAGTCTATATTGGTTCATTAGCTCCTTTGGAAACATATATACGGCTTATGTTTGCGCTATCGAGGTTGCCTTTTGTCATATATTATTTTGTACAATTATCCTTTTCATATATTACGTGTCACCAAACATTAGATTCCCTAATTTGTATCCAGTATCGGTATACCAAAAGTCTGCCTTGATTGGAAACAGGTTAGATGCCTGGCATCTCCCATCGATTTATGAATGTGTTGGCCTCATTGTTACTTTAACCCTTGTAGATTAGTGCAGTCATTTGGGCTGTGGATTTTTATGAGGCAATGTGAAATCGGTGTTTTGCTTTTGCCTACTCGAGCGTATTTCCAGTACAAGATGAGGGTGATCTTCCTTTTATACATACTGGTAAACACAAGCAGTAAGCCTAGTCACCCTGTCCCCCAGGATGGTCATTGCCACTTCCCTTTGACTTTGGAACTTTGGAGGTCTACTAAGACTGGGGGGCCTCGAACCTTTAAGCGTTACATCGACTGGGGATCATCAGTCTGATATACCGAGCTAAGGGCGAGACTACCTGGTAACCTATGAGTTGAATAGTACAGAGCAATACACCCAGGAAGAATTTACCATGGTACATTTCTCAATCCTGTTTTAGTATAATCATAACATTTTAAACCGCGGTTCATTCTGGAAAAGGCCTCTGGTGTGGAACAATTGTGAAGATAAATAAACCTTTACCATCTGTTTTTCTTATATAGGAATGCCAATGTACTCCACAGAACTATGCACACCTTTATAGAAGATAGCATTTTTACAAAACGTCTACGGGTGTGTTAACAAAACTCGTAATCACAGTAGAGTATGAAAACAAATTATTGGCGCTTAAATTTAATGACAGAGAGGCTTGTAATATAGTATATGTTTAATTTGAAGGGAAAATCGGCATTCTTTCTTGTACTATAAACAACATACGTTAAACAGTTGTAAAATAACCTATCGAAATCTTAAAATTTTGTTTTTCAGTTATTTTCATTTCTGGATTTCGTCTTGTGGTCTTGATGTATTTGTGTCACTTCCTCGAATGTTTTAAAGTGATTTTGCGACAAGATTATTACCATGTTCTTGTGGGGACAATCAGCTAGACGGTAAATGTTAAAACAAATATATATTTCTTTAACAAGAGTGTTTATACAATAAGATCCGATATAAAATATGCGCGCAAATGTTATTCTTATCTTTTGTCAATCGTGTTTTATGTATGTACAAGCTAACGTTTGCTGTCTTGTTGTTAAAAATGTCTGTGAAATATATCGATTAAATACCATATGTTCACATTATACATCCATAATTTTTTTTTCTCTCACGCATGCTAGCCCATTCTGTCGGTGCATGGTGAGTTTTGATATGAATTCTCTTATAATTACGTTGTAATAATTTCACGTTTTATTTGCTGTCATATACTGGATAATAAACATCGAATAGTATTGTGTAAATACGCGAAGCATGTGCTCCAGGAACGCTCAATGGATTGACTTGCGTTCATTTGTATAAATCAATGAGCTGAGGGAGTTTATATGACGTAAACTCTTTGTAGTGACCTTTACATTCTGTTTCAGATGTTTCTCGCTTGATTGACCATTTTAAATGTCGAATTCGAAAAACGATAAATACCCGGCTAGAGGATTAATCCAATTAATGATTAAGGAAGTTCTATTGAGCACATTGATTACAAACATACCTCAGACACGTTATGTAAAAAGATTTTTATCCTATATCAAGTAATTATATATTGATTAACTACATAACTGAATCTGTTTCGCAGTCTAGTATGTCCCACAATATGAACATTTTTGCTAAACAAATCACGAAGGAATGAAAACAAAATCTACTGTAATTTAAAAAAGTATACTCACGTAAATTGAAAGATGAAACGGAAAGAATATTAATGAAGAGTGTCGCAACGAGGCAGTATAAATCCATGGTTTGTTTCATGCCAGTGTTATCCGCCCGTTTTTCCCGTCGGTCCTGCTCTGTTTGACAGACAGAGCCGACAAAAGCTGTATCTTGGTTGTTGACAGACGACTGGAGAAATCAATTGTGACTTGGATCTGACGTGATAAAGGTTCACCTTGTAAACCGGAAGGTGGGACAGCTTCAAAACGAGGTTCTCAAAAGCCTGCGGGGAAATGTCAATTCTATGACAAATAATTGAAGGTATACGCATCAATAGTTCACGTTCCAATAGAACTACGAGTTCTTATGTCCCCAGGTGACGCTGATCACATACATAAACCCACACGATATCACCAGCGTATGATTCTTCAGAGTACCGAGGTTCAGTGACTGTGTGTAATTCTTCAAAGGGCAGTCATAATATAGATTGTTAAAAGTTGCTTTATTGGTACCATGATATTTATGTATTTATGCATCTCGCCACGTAACAACGATTTAATGGCGGTGGTATGTACGTGACAAAGCAGGCGTTATTTCTGGAACAAATCAACCACGAACAGTATAAATCTAACTGCAAAATACCTTTTAGGAAAATTGGAAAGGTCAATAAACTAAAGATCGGTTCATATGGACTTTTTTGTTTTTACATTTGAAACCCTATACGCATGTGTTATTTATTAATTTGTATGCCAGATGCAAGATGTGATACTCTTTGTGTAAAAAATACATTTAGAGACATTTTGACCTGCGAGGTTATTCCTTCTGCGCCAATATACCTTAATATTATTGGTTTTCAAGGTGAATGCGACATTCAACAAAAAACAATCGAAATAACGAACTAGCAAACATCCCTTATTTTATTACTCCTCGCAAAAAAATGAAAGCAGTAAATACTAGAAATGTTGTATATCTTTTGTAAGTGTCATATTGGAAGCTGGTGTTGATAAAGTAAAGGACACATTTGTATGGGTAACAGACACCATCTTTATTTATCCAGGTCGATGTATCCCTGTTGATTCGAATACTGTTTTCAAGGTTTAGACTATATTTATACTTGCTGTACATATTTATAACTATGGACGTCAAATGTTATCAAAGTAAGTGCGATTTTAACTTAATACTTGATATCGATTAGGCAAATTTCAGCACGACCGTATAAAGCAGCGATACGCCACACTTGGCATGTAAAGCATACAAGGTGTAGATCAATTGTCACTCAGGTCCCGGGGAATCATTATCTGATTTTCCAAAAGGACCATCAAACCATCATAGACGATCGTTCAGACGCGTACGAACAGAGGCTCATCACCCATGACCTCGCTCGAGACTCAAGGGGGCCGGCAACATTGTCTCCCAAGTGGGTTTTGGTTGCGTACTGCATGGAGGTAACTACGACTACTCCCGAACAGTTTTGGTTGATTGGTGTTTTAATGCGGTACTTATTTACATATTCAGAAATTGACAGATGAATTACAGAATTCTGCGAATCGAGAATATGTTTTATTACTTAAAAATCTCTACAATCTTCGATGACAGTCTTTTGTGGTCTAAATGTCTTGGAATATACGAATTGAAAAATGAGTTATAGAATACACCTAGATCAACGTCTTATAAATTCCAAGAATGACCTGGAACATTTTAGTGATTGTAATCCCATTATCTTAGACTAGGGATGAAAACCCAGGTTTCTTATATCTAGGATGTGATTACATTTACTGAGGCTTGTGGTTTCAATTTCCGTATGGGATTCAATCTGCCTTTTCTTAACTAGTATTTGGATGCATGTCATAAATGTTCTTGGTTCAATTCCTGACAGATTGTTCTACATCTTGAAGGCGGTTCGGCAACCGTTCACGTTTTCAGCTCAATCAAGATATTGTGCCCAAGTGTGATCTCCTAAAACGGCAACTCTCTCAAGCCGTCTTCAACGTGGTCAAAAAAGTTTTTAAAGTTTTTAAAACAAACTTGAATTTTTATAATATTGGCCACGAGGGAGAATGTGGATATTTCGATTCGTGTACACTAGATTAACGGAGAACACTTTTAGATTTGTCATTTTTTCACTAAGTCTTTAATGAGCGCTTTGATTTTACCTACATTTTATTACTTTTAAAGAACCTGTTTGTATTTTACGACAACAGACTCTATTTTATTCACAAAGATGTTTGATAAATTACGGGAATGTTCCTTAACCTTTGTAACCAAATTATTCCTGATTTTATCCTTTCCAAATCCTCTTTAAAAAATATATAAGAATTATCTGTTAGGCTTAAACATTTTAAAAATATTTTTATGGTATCTTACATCTTTAATGCATTTTACCTATAACAGCTAAAACTCCTGTTCTTAAAAACAATGTTATTTATTTCTTATTATTATGATTGTTTAACATCCTATTGATTGATTTATTTTATTTTACTTTTATATACGTACATCTTAATTGTGTTAATTGTATATAGTTTTTTTCCAAGTGCCGTTAATGGGTCCTGTATTTTGTAATAAATAAATAAATTCCGTCTTTTAGTTTGTTACCCCAGACATTGGGTTGGACCATAGCCAGTAGACATGCGCTCTCGGGAGCATACGTCATTCGTCAGTGGTTACTATATATAATAATACACAAGATGGGAAACGACCTTTCGCAGTTATGCCCACAAACGATAAATAACGAATAAATAACAACAAATAAAACTCACAGGGACTCTTTAACATATCCACCGTCCTACTAGGGGTGTCATTCTGTAAAACTAAAGATAGATGACCTTGCTGTCGTCAAAAGTTTGTACTTTGCGATATTCTGTAGCTTCTGTGTCCCTTGCTATTTTTTGAATTTAGCAATTAGCCAATGCGCTTGCGCATTTTACGAAACTATAGTTCTATAAGACACGCCTTAGCATATGATAGAAGCTCTCACAGCCTGGTGATTGTTTTGGGTCAAAGGTCGCGTCTTCCAAATAAGGAGAGACAATTAAATAATGCCATTTGGAACAAAGTGAGCAAAAACTTTGTTCACCTTTTATTTCAAGTTAAGAATTAAGAATTTATGGTCATCTATGTTTAGTTTTACAAAATGACACCCCCGGTAGGCCGGCGGATATGTTAAAGAGTCCATGTGAAATTTATTTGCTGTTATTTTTTCGTTATTCATCGTTTGTGGGCATAACCGCGAAAGGTCGTTTCCCATCTTGTGTATTATTATATATAGTAACCATTGACGAATGACGTAGGCTCCCGAGAGCGCATGTCTACTGGCTAGATATGTCTGTGGTTGGACGAACCACCACGACAATTAAATAATGCCATTTGGAACAAAGTGAGGAAAAACTTTGTTCGCCTTTTATTTCAAGTTAAGAATTAATAATTTATGATGTAGACAAATAGTTAAAGTCGGGCCTTTAAAAAGAGTTTTGTTATTAAAATGCTTCCAAGATCAACTGTTTGATAGGTTAATCTGGACCAACCAAACGACCCAATTTGACATTTTACCCGCACTACATCGGTGGCATCAATTCATTGATCAATCAACTTATCAATGAATCAGTCGGTCAATCAATTAATCAATCAATCAATCTGTCGGCCAATCGACCAATCAATCAATCAATCAATCAATCAACCAATCAATCTCTCGGCCAATCGATCAATTAATCAATACATCAGTCAATCAATAAATCAATAAATCAACCAACCAACCAAGCTAGCTAACAAGCTAAGGTTTTGCCTGTTGACATACTAAAAGTCTAGATAAATGACGTTCACAACCGAAACAAACTAACGTAGCTCATCAAAGTGCTATGGCGACTATAATGATAGCACAGCCTATAAACAAGTGGTTATTGAACTAAACTGTTGTCCAATTTATCGTTACTATGAAGACAAATTGGTTTGCAATGCTAACCAATCTGTTTGTGGTCATTAAATCCAAGTTGATACCAACGAAGCGTATCGAGTATGTTTGCTCTTTATGGCTTAAAGCTATAATCAAGAACGGTAAAATAAACCTGGGACAGTCATCACACAGCCTGTTAATAATCGCTGATTTGGCTTCATTGTTGATATCTCTCGGACAATGCGTCAACAGAGTTACTTCCGCATCTACTGGCAAATGTGTTTGACAATAAAGCTAAGCTCTAGATTAAGTATTAAACATCTTTGACAATACACCTGTACAGTATACAGTTCTGGTTTGATGGATAATTGGCCGTAAAGTTTCAAAGACCCCAAATAATATATAATGTAAATCGGAAACAGTTAAAGGTGTTAAAGGCCCGCAAACCAATGGTGAAAGCTATTTGATAGAAAATCGATACGATTGTGATGTACAGCACATATTTTACCTTTTGACATCCAATAGACAAAATGTTGGCGGTTGTAGCTATTGAGTTCTATGTCACCAGTTCATATAAACTCGATTCCACTTTCCATGTAAAAACACGAATGACTTTAAGAAACTCCCTGGCAATCTTGTTTTGTAATTCTTTCATTTGCTAATCGGTGACAAACGTCGCACCAAATATTGGCGTATATTAATACACGACGATCTGGCTAGCGTACGAGAGTTTTTTTTTGTCGCGCTCACTATAGAAACTCTCGCGAGAATACGAGTGGTACCAGTTAAAGCCCCAAACCAGTGTTTTAACAGTGCTTCCTGCTTTATAATTAGCAGTGAAAGAAAGTACGAAATTGGATCCCGGTCGTTACTTAGATTGCGTAACATACATAAAACGATCTTCCAGCACACCACATGCCATTAAAGGCCAAGTGGAGGAATTTCATTTATCTCTTCCAATTATGATGAAGGATATCGATCAGAACAGTGTGAATTTTAACGTGCATGAAAAGGTTGAATGCTTGGATTACAAATGTGTAAATATAGTGTAGATATGCTAGTATATAGCTTAGAAAACATATTGCAAATTAAAATAAATCTCGACAGATTTTTTAAATTTTCCGTAAAACATTTCCAGTGGAGATCTGCGTCTGTATATCCTTCATAAAACTTTTGAAACAACAAATAATGGCTGAATCGCCATCTTAACAAAACGACCAATATGAAATCTCTACGATAGAGCCTTTTCGATGAATGAGCTAGTGTCCAGGGTTGAAATCCGAAGGGTCTGAAATAGGCATTTGACAATCATATGGCCACAAAAAATGTTTCAGAGTTGATGTGACCACTATTTAGAATAAAAAAAATATGTGTAAAACTATGTTGAAAAAAAGACAAAAATTGTTGTATTTAGAGGTAGTAGACAAAATCAATACAATGGGAGGTAGTTATACAACGATGATGTAATTGACGTCGTAAATACATTGTATTGTGAAGGAATAATGGTAGCTTTCGACTTACAAATAAAATATTAGAAAATCAGGATAGAAAAGCATTGTTTGGTTTAATGAAAAATATGAGTGATTACACCCTAAATGTTTCTATACAAATGTTACCTATTTGCATAGCTAGCTTTTGAAATAACCGTTCTGAAGTGAGGGGATTTTACGGTGCGAATGCATTTAAAAAAGATCTACGTTAATTTTTGTAAAAGAGTTTAAGGTGTATGTAAAAAACTGTTAACGGTATGGTTTCTCATAAATCGGAAAGGTTTCCTTTGATTATATCAAAGAAAATGCGAATAATTAAGTATTGGTTTAAAACATTGAAAACCGAAAACTGTATAATAAAGTATTATATGATGAATTGAATAGGAGGATATGAGTGGGTAAAACAAGGCAAAATGGTAAACTATGAAAACCCGAAAACAGTACAATAAAGTATGTATAAGATGATTTATATTGAAGGATGGGAGTGGGTAAAACAAGGCAAACTGGTAAACTATGAAAACCGAAAACAGTACAATAAAGTATGTATAAGATGATTTATATCTATAGGATAGGAGTGGGTAAAGCAAAACAAACTGGTTAACTATGAAATCCCAAAACAGTACAATAAAGTATGTATAAGATGATTTATATCTATAGGACAGGAGTGGGTAAAACAAGGCAAACTGGTAAACTATGAAACCAAAAACAGTACAATAAAGTATGTATAAGATGATTTATATAGGAGGATAGGAGCGGGTAAAACAAGGCAAAATGGTAAACTATGAGCTAGAAAGAAATGGGTATGGATATGTCTGGACTGAACAATTTGTCCAAACGGAAAAACAATTCATTTTAATGTTTGGGCAAACCCTAAAAAATAATTACATATCCAACTTAAAATATATTTATTTTCTAATTCCAAGCCTATAATGCTGATAAATTAACATAGACATGGACATACACATACACATATGCTTTATGTGTATTGCCAGATATTTCGGTGTAGTAGACATTTCATTCATTTATCACTGGAACAAAGCTATAACATATTACAAACAAAACCAAGCTTGGAGCCTATAGTCTGCTTTGATAAGTGAATTATTTTGATAAGTGTATTACTTCGAAAAATCATTATCCCATATCTGTTGTAGTAAAATATACAGACATTGCGAACAGCCTATTAACATGAGAATAAATATTCTAGAAACATACATTAGTCTGTCCCTAATCAATGTGACTATAGTTGCTACCGGTGTCTAGTTTCTTTGGTGCTTCGGATCTGTATGATCTCATTTCTGTTGAAGAAAAGTTACTATTTTCCTCGATCTCCTCGCATTTTATATTGTTGACCATGATATTTCTGCTCCTCAAACGTTGGATACATCTCCAACAGGTGGTAATATAAGTTAAATCTGCCAGGTTCAACTTTGTATCTCATATTAATTTTGAAGTAAAGGCCCGTACATCTGTTGCTGAAGGTGTAGCGGATTGACGGTCCTTCAGACGTAGCAGTGCCCATGACCAGACTAGAAGGCCTTCTGACTTAAACGGACCTTCAGGCTTGGTGTCTTCCCACGCCGCATACGTTTCCACGACGCATACCGAAAATACCGAATGCGTCTCGGAAATGGTGGCAAATTTTAGATATGGATTAAAGTGGGTTTTTGAACACAGTTGGATTTCTCAGAGTACATTATATTTAATGGACATAAAAAAGAAATTAAAATGAAGCAGCATCTACATATTCAATCAGTGTCTTTTGGCCGTTGCACTTCTTTCAACTTCAACAATCTTCTTTGTATTTTCGGTGTATATGGTTGGGATAGGGCTCTCTTCCTGATTTGTGTAATTATCTGCCGGGCACAGGCATTGAGTGTATTAGCAGGATGAGTATGAGTGGACCGAGGGCATATAAGTATATATCTCCAAGATATGGAGAATCTTATGGCATATTGATAACTGTTTACCTGATGTCGAGAAACTTATATATATATATACTTATATGCCTCTCGGTTGTTCCATGGGGCGTACATCCATTGGCAGTGCAAATCCAATAAGATTTCTCCTCTTTCCGTTTGTTTATGCGATTAATAAGCCACCATGACATAGTTCCCATCCACCTCGTGCTGTTGGTAAAAACTCAAGTTTCTCGTCATCAGGTAAACAGTTATCAATATGCCATAAGATTGACATATACTGCACCCTGCTGGCTAATTCCCCACATGGTGAAAGATTCGAGAACATTTCTCAGAATGTCAGCAAACCAATGAATATTAAGGGCAACTGGGTTCCAGATAGTGACCATCATATGCACATTTGAGACTTTTTTTTATCAATGAGACGCCCTCAGACATACTACTGATGATTACAAACAGCTTTCAGATTTGGTCTGCGGTCTCAATGATGAAAAAAAGAAATATCAATTGTTCAAGATTACCACAAGATAGATCAGCTTGTTTCGCACGATCTCGGAGGACGCAAGATCGAGAAGAACCCCATTGTGTATAAGTCAATACAGCAGTTAAACGCAACCAGGAATGTAGGAAGGGTGTGCCATTTGAAGGCGGGGTTCTTTGTTCTGGAAGTGTTAACGTTTCTTAGATCGTTTGTTTGACGATCAACGCCCATCTCAAATGTGGTAAGCTTACACAACTGGTCATATTGTCATAAAACTCTCTATGGTGTGTTTGCATTATTGAGTTAGTTATTTAATTTTTTGGCGGCTCCATTCGCAAGAATGATTTGCGCCATGTTTTCGCTTGTGGTAGGATAATAGCATTACATGAAAACATAGTAATAAAAATACGTATAGGAAACTTCATGGTGTACAAAAAATCACGAAAGCTCCCCCCCCCCCCCTTCCTGTTACCACCACAGACTAAACGGAGTTACATATATACATATCAACAAAATAAAAATAAAAGATAAAAAAAAAAACTTTTTTTTTTTTCGTTTCAAACAGATACATTATTTGAACCTACGACAGTTTAACACAAAATAAGCA
>JARFOD010101289.1:0-16488 GCA_031763545.1 Mopalia muscosa
TTGGAGTAATAGTGTTTAATGCAAATTTTGCTTGAAAAGCTTGTTAAAGTTATTAATTTTCTCTTCCTTTCCAGTGATGCAAACTGTGTGCAAAATTACAGAGAAATTCCATCAGTATATTTAATTATAGAAGCATTTACATGCCTGATGCTGATGCTGACACCACAGGTATGACATAAGCTCACCTTATTTCGTACAGGTGAGCTAAAAAAAAAGGTTTTAGGATAAACAAATTGTTTTGATGTCTGTTTGTCAAAATAGAAAACAGTATAATTAACTCACTAAAGCGGAAATGGATCTCAAAAGGTTTAAAAAAAATGATATACTTTTAAATGAAAGATTTGATTGATTTGGGTTTTACACTGGACTTAAGGTTATTTCACTCATACAGTATGTCAGCGTGCCAGCCCAATGGGGAAGGAAACCAACCTAGACACTACTGGTAGCAAACAAACACAAGACAGGACAAACACAGGCTGTAATTACAAAAACATCATGTTGACCCTTTGCTCTGAGAGCACCAGGCAAACAGGAAGATTCCTCCCAACCACCTGCTCTAGAACAAAGAAAGAGAAGGAAAAAACATGTTCATCACACTGTGGTTAGAACTGTTATGAATCTATTTTATTTGAAAAGTTTTTGATATTGTCCCACATATTGTTAGGTCTATTTTAAAAACGCCTATCTATAGTGCTACTGTCTTAATCCATAAAAAAACGGGCCACAGTTTGTCTAAACAGTTATAAAGCCTTTTTTTTCTATAACAGGAAGCCGTTATTTTTGGCAGTGTTAAGAACAACCTGTGATCCCATAGCATTGTTTGAGTTAAATTGGTAGGGTAGATTACAAAAATCTGTTAGTTACATGTTAAGATGAACTTCCAATAATTTTGTCAACAAATTTTTAGTCACTTGGATTTTTGTAAATTATCCACATTGCGGTCAAATCCAATATAGGTGAAGTAGTCTGTTATTTTACATCTCTCTCTCTCTCTGGACTCTCTTGACCTTCTTGGCATTTATTTACTCTGGAGTGGGCAGACAGGTTCGGAGTGTGACAGGAAGGGTCTAGGTAGTCTAGAGCAGTCACTGTTAGACATCAGATGCTTTCACATGCTCAGGTGTTAGTGTAGAGCAGACATAATCACATAACTACAGCCTGGAGGAACTATTAGCTTAACAACTAACAGTCAAGAGCTGGGAGCAATTTAGTCAAATGGTAATCTGGAAGCAAGAAGTAACACCTCAGAGAATATTTCTCATTAGCATCTTTACTACAAGTTAACGACTAATCAACAGTTACTCTAAAAATAACTACCATCTCCTCTATCCAGTGTGTCTACCACAAGACGCAAACTACCATCTCCTCCATCCAGTGTATCTACCACAAGACACAAATACTACATGCAAATCAAATCAAATGTAAATAAGTTAACATATAACTATGCTTTTATCTTGTCAAGAATTTTTACTCGTTTTTATTTACAAAAGGCCCTATTTCAAGACTTTGGTTACTTTGAGAGGCATTGTGTAATCTGTCAATAGAAGGTAATTAGTACTAAGATCTGGGATGAGTATGTAGAGGGATTAGAAACTACCCTTCAAATCATCTAACCGTGAATGTGTTACTCGGCTTGCTCATTCCAAACAACACATTGGGCGTGTTGCTCAAACATATAAAGTCTGTCCAGTTGGCATATGCAGTGTATGGAGTGACAGTAATGATTAGCTTGGATTACTGAAAAGATTTCATATTTTTTTTACCAAAATGCCCAAACAAATCTTAAATACGTTTTACAATGTTTTAAAGCAAACAACTCAGTGAATTAAAATGCTACAATAACTCGACTAACTCAAAAAGCAAAAGAAATTGAATACAAAATAGCTGGATACGATGATGGCTAATGGAATACAATTGACCAGGAAATGGAACAGCAGTCATTCTTATCAGCTCATCTGAATACTGGTCTCCTGTTTCATTAACCTGAGAGTCTACTGTCTACATGTTGGTACCAGCAACAATAGTTGCAGTATACACTGTTGAAAATTGTTTCTGATTATCTCTGTGATACCTTATTCAAGAACAGAAGCAGTGACCAGGTGGTCTGTCTAATCACTTTAACGCCTAAAACAAATTAACTGTTCATCAGTTTCTCTGGACATTTCTATTTTTCACATTTCTTACACAAACTCAAGTTAGTTATCCAAATGAGTTGAAATAAATATCAAACTTTTTGCTTTCAAGGAGTCTTTAGTTCGTGTAGAAGGCTGCTTCTAAAAACCAATATATTTTAATTTGTTTTGACATTCTTCTTTTCAAAATAAGTATCATCACTGTTATTATACAAGTCCTAAAATTGAATGACAGAAGGGAAGGCAAAAAAAACCAATCCTTTATAACTGCATTGCACAATTGTTACCACACTTAAGAAGCTAACAAAGACCCTTGTGGATATTAAACATTTTACAAATTCACAGAAATATTTAAATGTTTCATGTCAATCTCAA
This sequence comes from Mopalia muscosa, assembly GCA_031763545.1. Lineage (NCBI taxonomy): Eukaryota > Metazoa > Mollusca > Polyplacophora > Chitonida > Mopaliidae > Mopalia > Mopalia muscosa. The sequence continues at coordinate 2,508 of JARFOD010101289.1, forward strand.
CACCCCAAAAAACCCCATGGACTTCCCGAATTACAACAATTCTTTTATAATGCACTTACAATTTTCGAAAACCAACAGCTATGATGTACTTCTTTCAAATATTCCAAACACTTCAAGCAAATTCTAATCTAATTTTCTGGGTCGTGAACATAACATTTTAAAGAATCAATATATTCCCCAACTAATGTCTGTGGTGTGGTAAAGTGTAAGAAGTACAACACAGTTTATCAAATTACTCAGAAAGGACTTCCCATAAGTTTAAAAAATGCAATATAAATTTTTTTTTCGGCACAGCAATTGTTGTGTATCATACATGTAGTTCTCATTGGAGTGAATATATAATATTACAATGCATAGTTACATCTGGGATTAGTATATTGAGGGATAAGAAACATCACTTCCCTTCAAATCAGCGATCTGTGAATGTGTTACTGGGCAAGAAGGTTCTGCATAAAACCACTTACTTTTAAGGCTATTTTTTGTATGAAAGCGTATCATTTGTTGTTGTTTCATATAACAATGACTAGTTCAAATAATATCTTTATGAAAGATACCCATTTCAAATAAACATGAGCGCTGTATGGCTTTATAGCCTTTACATTCACAAAACCAGTCACTGTCGCTAAGCAAATGGTAGCGCCGTCATTGCTGTATTGCTGTTAACATGTACTGTCGCAACAAAAAGCAAACTGTAGCGCCGTCATTGCTGTATTGCTGTACATATGTACAGATTCATGCTTTTATTCAGCTCTACAACCCTTTTTGAGGGACCACTTATTTGAAGGGAAGCTATGTTTTCTATCTCCCTAACCTCGTCCCAGGTGACATGTACTTTATATTGAAATCCAATTTCCTCAAAATAAAGCAACCTCAAAAGTGTGATACATGTTTAAATGTTTGTGTCTACAATGACTTATACTAAAGTGTTCCTTGCTTAAAAGCATTGGAAACCGAGTCACAAAACCTCGCCCATGATTGTCAGATTCACATCGTGTGACTCACTGAGATGGACTCGATGCCTTGAACGGCAAAAAAAATCCCAGTCCATGTTTGCTTGACTAAAAAACATCTTGTTTGTGTTGCTGAAAAGAAAAAGAGTTCGGCGATGTATAAAAATATAAGTATTTTGAATGACTCTGTTGAATAGTTGCTGAGAAAGAAACTAGAGTGTGTGGCTATTCCCTCCAACATAGTCCCATTCAGATTGCCAATTTTTTTTTTTTTTTTTTGACATGAAAGCAGTAGACAGTTGTTAGATGAGTGGCTTCAAAGGCTACTCATGACTACTGATGCTCATAAGTCTTCACATCAGCTGCAACCCAGACCCGCAGTGAGTGGCTTCAATGCCATCTACTACCTGAACAGATTAAATTGCATTCTGAAAGGTGGCAGCAAAATAAACTTCAACAATTTCATGTTTGAAAGTACAGAACTCACCCAATACACCTATAGCAGGATTTTTTGATTATTACCTGGTACATCAACTATGTCTCAGACGGCATTCAGACGATGGGAATATGTATCTCATTGAATTGTATCTGTGCGTATATAAAGTCAGCAGATATATCCTTGGGGAGTCAAAACATTGTACAGCACTACATTAACTCTCACACTATTCCAGTTACAGAATAAGGTGAGTGGGAGATTTCATTCTTCATGGCAAATAAACTAAGAAGATTGTGAATCAGCAATATCATTTTACACATCAATAACGCAGACCTCAGAGAGCATAAAAGACAATTTTGATTTTTAGATCCGTCATGCCAGCTCATTTTCAATGCCTTCAAACAGGTTTGTGTGCCCAAACCCTCCATCCCAGTCAAAACTTTTTTTAAAATTAAAATAAATCTGGCCTCCTTCCTAGATATGCATAAAAACATTGCTAATTTAGCTGTAGTTGCTTGAAATGTTAGAATTTTTTATTTGTATGTTTGGTGTTTAACGTTGTAATCAAAGGTATTTCACTTATATGACGACCCATCGTCCACTTCACACTGTTACAATGGAAAACCAGGAAGAAACCTTGTAAAAACCACCCCTGTAATTGCTGGAGCCACAACACGTGACTTGCTCATATACCTGATGGTCGATAGACTGACTTGATCTGGTAAACGGTAAATTGAAGCAGGTTCAGTTTAGAAGGCGCACTCGCTACCACTAAGCCATGGCCGCGGGTCATAATGGCGACCGCAGTATGGACCTGAATCAGATCCTGACACTACTCACTAGTGATATACAATTAACTGTTGATGGTCTTTGTAAACTATAAGTCTCTTATATACCCCTCTGTTGATGGTCCTAGTACATTTTTCTGATGGCATTAATACCTTTAATTGTATCATTCGTAAATACACAGTCGAGGGTCTATGTTGATGACATTGCACAGTATTCTCATGGCCAGTCTATGTTAAAACTGTTATTACCAAGTGTTTAAGGCACTGGTGCCAAAGATCGGTTGATCATTATGTCATACAAAATAAAAGAGCCAACTCAAATATGTAACAAAACACACTGTTGCCCATACAGTTCATTTCAAACTGGCAGATAAAACATGTCTAGCATAGTCTAATCTAACTTTCTATTTTCAAGAATCAATATATTCTTTTATGATGATGTAGAGTGTGGCAAAGTGTAAAGAGTTCAATATGGTTTGTCAAATTACCCAGAAAAGGAATGCTGTTATTCTGAAGGCAATGATAAAAATGTTACTGTATAACTATATTTAATAACGCTTTTCCTGAGAAAATTAATAAGGTTGATTGAGAAGAGAATAAAAACTGATAACCAACATAAAAATTGTAAAAACAAATCACACTCCTGAGTTCAAATGTACAAACTCACTAGTTTGTTAATAATAACATCAGAAGTCTACCAATAATGGGTGGGGATACAAAACGAGACAGAAAAAGAAAGAATTGGTATTGTGTATATAATAACATCAGAGGTCTATCATAAATGGGTGGGGATACAAAACGAGACAGAAAAAGAAAGAATTGGTATTGTGTATATAATAACATCAGAGGTCTACCATAAATGGGTGGGGATAAACAGGAGACAGAAAAAGAGAGAATTGGTATTTCAGAAATAGGTTAACAATGTACAACTCCAAGAAGAAAGCCAAAATATTTGAGTATTTCTCCCTTACTCTATATCGTTTCCATGGTAAGAGACATATAAAGAGAAGAAAGACACTTGACCTTTTACAAAATAGAGAATAGTAAAGCGTGTATATGTCACTTTTGTTCATGGCTGTAACATGTGTAAGAATGAATGAGGCAAGTCCAGGGAATATTACTCAATAAGAATATAACAAATGCCATTCCACTGGGACCAGGGCTGTCATTTATGACACCTGGTGCCAATTATAAATGGATGTCTGCTGTGTAGAAAACAATCATAAAACAAGAAGCATTCTGTGTTCATTGTGGATGGGTACATGTATGTAGTAATAAGAAAAATCATGCTTGATAGATTGTTTGCTTGATTGATATGGGTTTAACATCCTACTCAAAGGTATTTCACTTATCTAATGACGGATCATCCACTTCACACTGTTCCTTGCCTTATTGTGGTGGGAAACCGTCAGGAAACCTTGTAAAGCCACCCCCATGATTGCCGGAGCCAAATCTTGTGACTCACTCATATACCTGTTGGTCGACAGACAGACTCAATGCAGTGAACGGTAAATTGGAGTATGATTAGGAAGCACAAACGCTACCACTTAGCCACAACCACGGGCCATCATGCTTGATAGAAAAGTCTCAGAGCCACAATAACGGCTTTACTTCCTCACACTTCTCAACTTCAAATAATTATTTGTAGGGATATTTTATGAAAATCATACATGAAAGTACTATGTTAGAGAACAATTATCCAACTCAAGCCTGTATGATACGCTGAATATCACACGCATCTGATTATTTAAAAAACTAACTGCTAGGGGGCCAGAATCAAGACAAATTCATTGCATCACACAAGCTCTTCTTGGATCAACCTCTAGTTTATTCTAAAAGAGTTTGTTTGAGATGAAATGATGTGAAAATGTACAGATGAGGGTGATATTCATCATATCATACAAGCTCAATATGGATACTTTTTGCTCATAGACTAAATGGGCAATGCAGACATGTACCCAATAAAGATTTGTAGATGCAGATGCCAAATATCCTCATCCGGCAGACTGATTTTCTTTATGGGGTCAACAGAACTCAATGTCATCTTACAAAATGTGTCAGTTATCATAAGATATATTGTAAAATTCAAACTTATAGAGTGGTGTAGTTTACTAGAGTGATATTGAGCTCACAGAAAGCATCTCCTAAAGTGAATAATGGACAGGAAGATCTTGAGATAGCCTGTCTCTTTTAGACAGCTGTCCGACAATAAACTTCATATTATGACCCATAACAGGGCCAACAGAACAAGAAATGGTCTGAGTGAGCTTTTAAGATTCCACATTACACAGAATTAGCAGAGAATTGCTTTCACTTCAGGAGGGAGATTTTGTCTCAAGGGATACTAATATCATGATTACATCCTTTCTAAATGAACACATGTCGAAACATTAGAGCTATATAAGCTTACAGTATGAAACTTTTTAACGCTTTGTTTGATTTGGGTTTTATGCCATCATTTCAATTAATTCACTTGTATTGGAGCTTTCCAGCCTATTGGGTGAAGGAAGAAATCGACCCAGAGGTCACTGATAATGAGAAAAAACACTGATCAGATAACAAAACAAAAATCAAAGGCTTAATGTTGCTGTTTGGCTCAAACAGTTCTACAGCAACAGGATTCCCTAGAACATTATGCATTAAATCTGTAATTTTCTTTAGACATTCTAATTTGCGGACAAACCTACTGGTTATTATACAAACAAACCCACAGCTTGTCTGTTATTCCTTTTCTTCAAAAATATATATAGGTCAATATATATGAACAAAGAGGACATATTAAAACAATGACATGGTGTCCACCAGAACATGTTTTACAGAGTAATGTTCAGCGATCATAGTCAAGAATATGTTTTTGTTCTCACATGTTACAACCTAGATCTGTAAGCACTTAAATATAATTCATTTTAAAATATGCTGTTTTTTTTTGTTCGACTCCTGATACTTGAAACTTTACATTCAGAGAATAAACAAGTAACATTATTGGTAAAAAAAAAAAATATATACAATCAGTTCGCACACTTTCGGTGCACAAAGGGAGTGCTTCATAAGGTCATTTATTTCAATTTTATTTACTCTACAAAAACTTACAGCAAAGGTAAAATAAAGTTTATATTAAATTGATATACAAACAGCTTATAAAAGTCATGATGTCCACAATCCTATAAAGTTTTTTCTGTAAAGGATATAACATCTAGATAACCTTCTGTTACTCATAACATGAATTTATCGGTAAAAATAGGCTCAAATAGTCTCTCCAACATCTATAACCATAAAGCTTTAGTTCTAGGCCTAGCAGCCCCTGGAGCCCGGCCATTGATCAGTAGTCAGATACGCTTACCACTGGGACTCAGAGGATGGCATAGTATATTTTATCACACCATGTACGATACAGGTGGTGGATGCAGACACATTAAGTGTAAAATTCCAAAATAGTCCAGGTCAAATCTAAGGATTCCATTAGGTGGTAGACGAGGCACTTATAATGGCTCATAATTCCCATCAGCATTTCATCTGCCAAGCCAGATTTATGGCGAGAAACCCACACCAAGTAAGAGAAATGAAAGTGTTTCCCTAATCTAGAGGACATTATAGGGAGAATAGACTTGATGAAAGGACAATGAATCTCCAGATCAACCGTCAAGAGATTCTCAGCTACTGACCAGAATAATAATGAACAGAGAGTACAAAATTAACTGGCCAGGCTGACTCCAGCCACAGTGCAGACAACCAATCTTACATATATGCCATCTAACTGTAAATTCCCTTACAAAATGGAAATGAAATCGTATCTAACAGATTTATTTGTTGATAAGAGTATTATTTGTTGCTGTACAGATATATTTGATACAGCCTTCACTCCATGGAATGTTATCTTATGTGAAAATTAGACCTTATGACATGTAATAGTTCTCAGCGAGTCAAAAGCAAATGTGAATTATTTGCATATTAACTGTAGCCTGGTTAATTCCTTGACAGGCTGCATATTGACTCCTATCCCAGACGACATTGTGAATATGTAACCAAGTCATTTCTGATTAATTAACACCATTAACGATTCCTGGATCATGTATTGACATACATATATTTCATTTTGGTTATACTTTACAGCATAAAGGACAGCCTATTCTCCTCTCTCAGAATTACCACTATACTCTCAGACACGAACTGCATACATAAAATACTCCGCCACTACACACAGCAAAGGTATTGAAGTCTGTGTGTCTTAGACGATAATCACACTTAAGTCAGCTCTATACAATATGAATCAATTAACAAATTCATTTTTAAGCACAAATCTATAAAAACAGTGACGCTTAAAGTGATAAATGATTATGGTTAAGTAGCTACACCTGAGATTTGACTTAACACATTCTTTTTCTTTATGGCTATTATTTACACAACAGCTTTCTGAACAAGACAAAAAACTCAATTTCTATGCATTTCTTAGAATGCTTATATTAACTATATGCTTATATTTTATACTAAGTATAAAAAATATTCAGTCTACTTCCTTATTTAAACATAAACTAAAACAATACTTAATCTCACCAACCGTTACACAATTGTCATCGGCAGAATAGTGACCTATTTTAATGTAAATAATTAAACATTTTTATTTTTCTTTCTCAGATATGTAAAATCTTTCTAATACAATTTTCGATTACTGTATTCAGCCACTACTGTCAAAAATCCTTTTCTACTTAGGGATAGAACAAGCCTTTTAATAGGCAGAATCGGCAGATTCTGCCTACTATGTTTACTTTTGTTTCTTATATTTACATGCCAACAGTATTAACATTATATATCTGTCTTTTTTCTTTGTATATAATTATACTGGGTTAATAAATACAATACAATACAATACTGAAAGGAAGAATTTGCCTTCTTGTAAGCTCTCCGTTCCTGATTAAACTAGAAAGAATGTAATAGGTGCCCGAAAGTGCAGTGAATAACGTAGATATCACAAGACGTGACTCAAAGGCCATGTATCTTTTCGTAGCAATGAGTAGAGTTCATATTTATCCATTCCAAAACGTGCGAACCAGGTTGATTTCTAAAAGGGTGTCCATGTAAGGCAGATTGAAATATCCCTTTTCATTATTAAGATATTATAATATTAATAGCATTCATGATGATGATGATGATGATGATAATAATAATAATAATAATAATAATAATAATAATAATAATAATAATAGTAATTATAATAATAATAATAATAATAAATATGAAAGGCCCAGCAAGATTTACAATCAAAGTTTTTTTGACTTATTTTAAACGTCGTAATCAAAATATAATTTCTAGACTCGATATTCGCCCCCTGAATAAGTCCCTAGTCTTATACATGTACTTACAAAGATACACATTGTACGCTGACTTCACCATATGTGACGGTACAACTGCACTGCGCACTGCAGCCTTCCGTCCAACTCTCTCCATCGGCGTATTCTTTACCCCCCGATTTACAAAATACTGTAAAAAAATATATTAAACAAAAACATGCAATATAAGATCATATTGAATGAGCACTGATTAAAATGTGACTGCATGTCCTGTCTGTTAACGCAAATCAAGATTCTGTATCTTTCCAAACAATCCGAATCACGGTTTCGATTTTCTATATCCTGAAAAGTCGAACTTTAGTTTGTAAATGAAATGCCCTCTGGCTGGAATGTAGAAATACTGTTTAACTTAGCACTGGGGGAAGATTAACTTACCAACTTTATCCAAGAAATAATTTATGGTTGTGCTGACGTCAATTACTATCTGTTATATATAAGGGAAATACCCTTCAGCAAAGCATAAAACACGAATCAAACTAAAGGAAAGAATTCCGTAAAGTCGGTATGGATTGGCTGATAAGTGTTGTCTTACAGCCCCGCATCGTAAGAGATGTATCAGTTCCAGACAGGTATGAAGCTATTAATTTTAATCCATTATTAAATGACGTCACACCATGCTGAAGGTCTATCTCTAATCCCCTATAAGCCATTCAATCTGGTTACACGAATACTCAATGTAAAATGAATACTAAGGTTTTCATTAAGTGTGGCTAGCCTGCAAAGTTTTTGATATCTGCATATCAAGAAGACACAATTTAGAAGGCAATAGTCCTATCAACTATAAACGAAAGCCAATGTGTGGCATTTGGATTTTCATTCAGAAAATTTTGTTTCGTTTTCTTACAATTTGGAATCTATCTACAATATGTTATTGACCTTTGAGAAAGGTTTTTAAACCTTATGTTTTCTTGTTGGTGGTTTCAGTTAACAAAAAAGTAAATTAATATACAAAAAAGCTAGTGGTCAACAGTATACATGCGTTTCTATATTGCTGTACCAAGACTAATGACGCCTATTCCATTGAAGTTTACTTATGAGTTGTGTTGATGTTATCTCAAAGGTCTTTCACAATGAATAATCTTTCAGATTTCAATGATGTATTGTTGTTGCCGCCGACATCGAGTGAAATAACCCAATATAATTAAACTTGGATTAAAATAGCCCCCCAGCCCCCCCCCCCCTCTTTTGTTTGTTGCTAATATTATCATCTAACACAGGTTTATATATCACGGGAGAGCTTCCATCCACATTTCTACGTTAAATCCCCAACTCTTATACCTGGCTCGCAGTCTTCAATTTGACAGCAGTTTTCTGAATTTTCTTCATCTTTATCAGGGTTGTCCACAAGACGGCATCCTGGTGAAGGCAGTGTAGGCATACACCTGACAAAGATTAAACTCAATGTTAGCAAGAGAAAAAGTCTGATAATTCGGACCTTGTGTGGATTCAATATCAATAATAATAATAATAATAATAATAATAAAATAATATCTTTATTTATACTAGGTATACATATTTAGCATAAAGCTAGTCTTCCATATGGACTACATAAAGGTTAGTAAAATTATGAGTAAAATCTAATTACATTTTGATAAATAGCTATACAGCAAATCAATAATTTTTTTGTTATAAGTTTTTAAGAAAATGTTGTTTTTTTCAACACATTGATGTCTGATTCAAATAATGGTTCCTTAAAAAAATATTTGCTAAATATCTTCAAAACGGAAATCAATACAAAAAACTGCATGACGATTTTTTTAGATAATGGCTTCAAGATTGTCTGTGCCAAGTCTTTGAAATTTGGCACACACAATCTTGAGCCCATTATCTAAAAAACCGTCATGCCGTTTTTGATGTTGATTTTTCAATTGCTCAATAAATAACTTGAATTTAGAAAAACCCAATGATAGTATTTTAGTTTTAATACTTGTCTACAAAGGCATGCAATTTTGGAGAAAAAAAAAATTCAAACCATCTGAGAAAAATAAGAGTTACAAACAAGGGTCCATTTAAAAAAAAAAATTGCCGTTTTTCTTTATTAGTGCCATTATAAAACAAAATTAATCTTAATATGACATTATATTTAAAATATTGAAATCCTCCGCTTTCTAAATATATATGATGTTAATATAATCATCCTTTGGAAATACCCGCAAAACCACAAAAAGATAAGAGTCGCTTTTTTTCACTTAAAAAAGTCCTTAAAAGGCAAAGTTACTGGTGCATAATGCAAAATATTTATAAACAGTTCAACAATGCAGCTGGGAGATTTTACAATGGAATGTATAGTTACGATTGCAAAAAGATATTCACACGGTCAAAATACTTTCTTTTCCTTTCACACTTACTCGTCGGTTTTATACTTACATGGGCACACAGCCTACCCCCGCTTCACCGGAGACGACGGAGCAGGTGCACCGGCCAAGGCAGCCGTCCGAAAAAGACTCTCCATCGGCGTACGTATCATTTCCATACACGCACGACACTCTCAAACAATACATATAATGTAACCATGGCTATACTCAACACATACTATGAACTTCACTCATACCATGCAGCGGTTACTATAACCAGCTTTATTGGTCAGTATAGTAAAAATATGTATAGGCAGCTGTTAATTGGAGCATGTCTGTGAATCGATACACGCAAACGAAAGTTAAGTTAATTTTAAACTTACATAAATTACTTAGACACACAGTCTAATTGTAGGGTTTCGATTTATTTTTGTAAAATTATTCATTGGTTTAGTGAGGGTACTGTACTACGAAGCATTAACTGATCCACGATGAGTATTGTTAGTGGTGAAAACATATCAATCACTGTATACAACATTACATACCAGGTTCCACTGGGTTAGCGAGCACCAAGTTCAGAACACACACCGACACACATGCCAAGAAGATAACCTTCATTTTGAGTGCTCGAAAAACTGTGGAAGGAGAAAAACATTGAATTGATTATTATCTGTAGACCTGCTAGTCATTGAGTCATATTAATTGAGTAACTATGGAAATGTAAGAAATACGAAATCTAGACAAACAATCTTCATCTGGCAGACAAACTCAACTGCATCTGTATATAAATTATTATTATTTATGGTGAATAAATCAAATTCAAATTCAAATTCAAATTTGTTTGTTAGCTCGCAAATCGCTTCCCTTGTTTACTTTCAGCCATGTTTAACAGCCATATTTTACAAATGAATTTCGCAACATTACAAAGCACTACATATTTTGTGTTTGGGCTAGTGTCAATTATGCTGTTGAATACACAACTATCATCAAAATGAAATAGCCATAAATGAGGCTGAGAAATAAAGCAGAGGACCGATTTTCAAACTTACAATTCCACTCATACATTACACATCGACACAGTTTTTGGCAACATCAGTCCATATAATGAAGAAAGTTATTGTGTAAACATAAAATAATAGAAGGAAAACGGTAACTTTTATGAGTATGTTTAACAAGCCAATGTATTCCTTAAGGAAACTGTATATATTGCAGTTTTTTCTCTGACAACACCAAGAAAAAAATTATTTTGCCATATTGCATTGTCCATATTCAGTTCTTTCTGATCACGCCGTATGCGGGGAATACACGGCGTTTGTACAAATCGCTGAAAAAAATCAACACATGTATTCAGACCAGGGACAGCGATAATGATCACCGAAACCCAACAGCCGACCAGTCGCTCAGATCAAACATGTTTGACATTTTCGGCGGATTTTAATCGCCAACGATTGATCGCCAGGAATGATAGCCTGTGTGTTCGTGTTCGTGTTCGTCTCACATGACACACAAAATGGTAACTTTGACGAATGCAGTCCGTGCAAAATTATTTTCTAAATACTTCTGTTCTCCCATCTGATTCTACGTCTTAGCCTTCTTTTGATGAGTTTATATATTTCCGTTTTAAAATGTTAAAACTACTCCGTATCGCTAGGTTAATCGCCAAGTGTGTGCGCTCAAGTGTGTGCGATCAGACCGCCGCGATCGGTCGGGCGATTATAAATCGCTTGTGTGTCCCCTGTATTATGGACACTACATTCGCGAACAGCACATGCATTTTTTGCTTTGTATTAAGAGATATACTAACATAACTGTACTTACGATAAAAAGTCTTTCAGTGATCTTAGGGTAGATGTTGAGAGTAGGTTAAACAACCGTCTGTCTGCACTGGAAATGTACGATAACGCATTCAGACATACACCAGCTTGTCTTATATAGACATCTCCTGCTTACAAAAGTCAATATGGCACCACATGAGCAGTGAAAAAGTTTCCTTTATTGCGTAAAGATTTTCTGCACAAGTCATCGATCATATTTAAAATGTGACAGATGTATTGTCTCGTTCATATATTTGATATCGAATGCTTGAACTTTATTCCCCCTACAAAAGTTAAACAAACAAAAATATTAATTAAATATACCAATATATCAATATTTTTCATGAAGGTATGTGAGCATAGGAATTAAGCAAGTTTTTAATTTGCTTAAATTTTCAGATCAGATGTTGGCTTCACATGATGACGTCATGTTAGACAGCGCGCGCAAACACCCCCACATTAGTTTATGTCTTGCTGGTACCGCTTGGTTGATTTTGAAGAAAACAGTATTTTTAATGTCCATTGCCACGCAGAATATTAGTAGGTATATTATGAATGTGTATATTTTGGAAAAATTTAGATGTTCAGAATTACAAATATGGAACTATGGTGACGATCCATTTATAGTTTTTAAACTAATTGTATATTGAATTAAATTCGACGGAAAAAAGCACAGCACATTTTTGTGGGTTTTTTACACTACAAAGTTAGTCTCATTAGTAAAATATCCCTTGAGCTAAAAACGCGTGCCTCGCTTTTTCATCATTTTAAGTACATCAGTCGACGATTTCTCTGTCTAACCGTGTGATTTTGTTTGATTGGTGTTTAACGTCGTACTCAAGAGTATTTCACTTATATGACGACGGACACAAATACAGGACATCACAAAGCAGGGCCATGGACCACCCGCTCCCTCATGGGGCGGCAACAAACAAAGAGATAGGAGAATCAGAGGACACTGAACAGAACCGTTTCTGTGCCTCTAAGCTCCGAGAGCACCAGGAGCCTCTTTCACAAAATGACATACGACAATAAAATTTAGTACAACATTTTTCAGGTATAGTTTTACATGACAAAATTTTATCGTATGATAAATTTTGTCGTACGACATTTTGTGAAAGTGGCCCCTTGGCAATATCAATATGATCGATCCTTTGTTTGATTGTTTGGGGTTTAACGTCAAACTCAAGGACATTTCGATTGCAAAACAACAGATGGTCCATTTCACTGTGTTCTTAAATAAGGTGGAAAATGAGGGGCAACCGTCCCCCTCAAATCCATCCCCTACCCCACTACACATATGCCTGATGGTTGATAGGCGGAATGGAACCCATGGACGGCCCATCAAAGTAGGCACCCTAACCATTAAGCCACTGCCACAGACCCCAGGTAGCTGCCTCCCAATCTCCAACCATTTTCAGGGTGAACAACGTGGTGCAATAAGTTTGTTTGTTTGATTGGAGTTTTACGTCGTACTCGAGGAGGGTGTTTCACTTATATGTCGACACATTGTGTCCACTTCACACTGCACTTAGCCGTATTACGGTTTAAAACCTAGAAAAAATTTCATCAAAATCACACCCGCGATTCAAGGCTTGCCGGAGCCACAATATGTGGCTCGCTCATATACCTGATGGTCGACAGGTTGACTCGATCCCGTGAAAAGTACATCGAAGCAGGTTCAGTTTAGTATTAAAGCGAATACGCTACCCCTAAGCCACGGCCCCGGGCCTGGTGCAATAAGAGAGGTGATTCACAGGAATTGTCCTTCATGCCACGTACAAACAACCCCTGCATGAAAGGAGAAGGCAGGCAATTTTACTGTGGGTTTTGGTCGTTTTAAAATACCATTTTAGAAACATAACATCCCTTCATGATTGCAATGGAAGTGACGCGCGTGGTGCAAGTGACCCACAACATATTGTATGCTATATCAGTGTAAAACGAATGAAAATCTCATTTCAGACAGGAATTATTGCCTGTCTGTCTACCTGGATGTGGAAATTCCGTTTATCTGTTATGTGAAAGATTTATTTTTCTAAGGCGGTGGCTTGTAAAAATCAGAAACAAAGCTTTGCCGGTAAACGCATCATTTGACAGGTTAAAGAACTTGAGAATGTGCATAAAACATTTTGTGCCATCCGATTATGAAAGGGACCTTCAGCATGAATTTACCGCTTTAAAGCTTACAAAAAAAAGTTAAAAAAGAATGCTGTATACCGTATATATTTTATTTGGCCCATACCAAAAGGCTCGGATATGCAGGAATACATTCGATGTTTGTTTGTTTGATTGGTTTTTAACGTCGTACTCAAGGCTATTTCACTTATATGACGACGGACACAAATACAGAA
>JARFOD010101300.1:0-16487 GCA_031763545.1 Mopalia muscosa
GAATACTTTTTTAGGAAGACGTCAACCCCCAAACAAATAGACACCTTTTCTGAACAAATGAATAAATAAATATATATATATATATATATATATATATATATAGATAGATATATTTAGTCACCTTACCAGTGTAAAGCGTAATGAATGGTGCATGTTACAGAGCATATAATAATAACATTATATACAGTTCGAAAGGCTTCCAGTACAGATGCACTCCAATTTAATACAAGTTAAGATCAACAAATTCTAAAGAAACACTGTTTAGACTTTTTTTCGTTTCTCCATTTATTTTGATCATTTCCTCTCAAATCTACTATTTTTTGTCTGCTGAACATAGCATCATCTCACAACACATGCAAATGTTGTTTTTTTTTGTCAAGATTGTCAAAAATGTTGAGTTAAAGATATGTCATCAATCTTGGCTACTTTAATAGCTGAACAGTATTTTTACAAATGTCAAGAACTTCAAAACAGCTCGTATGAAGCAGAATTAGTCCTCCTGGACACGATTTGCCAAAATTGACATTTTGTTCCTTGAGAACCTGATAAAAATCAGTGGTCGTTACCGCAGGCGAAATGCGTCGTTTAGAGCCGCCTGTTAAGAAGAGAAGCTTGAACAGAAAACTAACGTTGATAATGAGCATACCGCAGCACTATTATGACAATCGCTCAACAGACCCGGTCTCTCATAGTCACATATTTAATCGTTCCTTCAATATCAAATATCGAATCTTAGCAGGATCGTATCTCCCGTTTATGTCTAATATATATACATTTTGTAGATCCTAGGCGTCAATCTCGCTCGTCCAACAATCCTATTAATTTCCTCTGAAGGCCTCAAATCTACATTTCGGAAGTTGGTTTCATCATGAGCAGTCAGGAATACAATCATATTCGATGTGTGTCCAGAAAAACAAAATGCTTACCAAAGAGCCGGCATGTTTAGATGCGCTTCTCGTCAGTGTGCACAATACGAAAGAAAAGTTGGAAGAAGTAAAACCGATATATTCAATTGTGTTAAACACAAGTGTTTCTAAGTTTGATATTACAGAGATACTGGCTTCACACCGCCCGTTTTAACGAGAAAGTAAAATACGACTGGACTGTTCTTATTGAGTTGATATCTTATATGCACATCGTCTTTGTATAAGTGGGTTTATGTAGATTTATATAGGAAGGAAAAATCTTGGAAATCGTCTACAGTATTTGGTAGGCTATAAGACAGGCTAAGGCTATAATTAGGAATCTAATTAAAAGATCTCTGTGCTCGATATTACCAACAGTATAAGTGATCAAGTTTATCTGTTCTCATTTTACAACTAGTGTTAATGATTAAATCATAGATTCGTGATCTTGTTGAAAGTTATTTCACTCCAGTTGCAATCGTTTTAGAGCCAAGATAGATTGAGGTCCCGGTGATCAACACCAGCTACATGTACATACACAGACACAACATACCAATTATATAACGCTATAATATTAATGTTGAAATGGCTGCCATTTAAGTAAGGGAATAACAATGCTGGACTTGGTGATTTGCCGCCGTTATTACCAGGTTTTACGGTCGCAAATGACGTAGTTTGTCTGTAGTTATCAGTACTGCAAACCACTAGAGCTCGTGGAATTCATGAAGACTTTGTTGAACTTTGTCTTGGTTGAGGTGCCTAAAGTGACAAGACAAATATAATTTAATTTTAAGTCAAAACATATCAGCGAAATATTTAAGCAATATATACAAATTGCAGCTTTCTGGTGGTGTTACAGAATGAATCATCAGAAAGCTCAAGTACACCACTAAACTGAAGCTACCAGCACTGTTATTATCAGTAAGCTTTAGTGTATATTCTTGATTAATGTAATCTCACTGAACAATTATGTTTATATCCAAACAATGGAGGAATCAAGTCTGTTCCCCTTAAGATCCATTCATAAGAACACACCGATTGCTGGGAACACACACCGAAATAATCTGTATCACTATTTTTATTAATTATTTCAAACCATTTAATAAATCAAAGAACAATAAATTTAAATCAACTAATATCCTGACAATATCCTCCTGAAATTATGGTCGTGATTATTTAGATTTAGCCTTTCGACAGCTGTTATGTAAAAAGTTAATTTGCATTCCTTCAGCTTAACGCCTTTTGAAATTCAATTCATCCGTTAGCGTGATAACAAAAGTTAAATTTACGAAAGTACAAAACAATCAACAATGTAAAATTACATGACAGGAGCACTGATTGAAATAGTATCTTTATGTCCTGATCCTAGCGATCGATATTTTACGCTTTATTAAAAATGTTGTCTTGTCTAGAAATTATTCAGTAGAACCGTTGAACTGGTCGAAGATTTTTTTACTGACAATCATACAGCGTCAATTAAACTTTGGAACACGCCGAGAAGTAACAACCAACTCTGCGATTGGGGGAGCCACAACACGTAACTCGCTCATATATCTGATGGTCAACAAGCGGTCTCGATTCGGTGAACGGTACATGGAAGCAGGTTCAATTTTGTAAGCGCACACGCTAGCCACGGCCGAGGACACCAAAAACATAGGAAGACGGGCTAAAAATGTTATATCACAGATCATGTTACAAAAAAGTGAATGAAATAACAAGTGTTGCAGGTGACATTACTTAGAACGCTACAAACCGAATGGAAAGTCTGATGGATGAATATGAATCTGCATTGTAAATGTCATTAAATGACAAAATCGTTTATCGCAATAATGGCGATTGCTTTAGGCGACGTTAGAACAAACAAAATGAAAGAAATGTAGCTGAATTTTTACAAGCACAGCTAGAAGAATAAAAATATAAAATGATAATCAGACGTCATATTTAAAGTTCAGGATCATATGTGCCACCATACATTAGAGTGTGGATGAATATTGCTGATATTTCCATATCACATACCAATCATAGAGAAAAACAATCATGGTGCGGAGTTTGGGACCAGTTTTGTTCATTTGAATGTCCATGTTATAATTTCCAATATGTAAAAATGTCCTCAATTCAAACTGAACGTTACAGTTATACGGATGGATTGTATTGTGAATTCAGCTGCAAGCGTTTTTCTTCGAAGAACAAATGTCCATTTTCCTTCGAGCAAAATATCAATATCTATGTAACGTACGTCATAAACTCCAGATAATACCTGTTCTTAACAGGTATTAATTCCTGCAAAATTCCTGCCTTAGATGATAAGTATTTATCTAAGTTGCTTTAAGATTTAAACCGATTTTCGTTAAAGATAGGAAAACACGACAATAGCAGCAAAAAAAACCAACAAAAAACCAGTGTGAGATATGTGTGTCTCTGACAGTTATACATTATTAAATTGTAAGTAGATTTTATACTGTCAGATGACTTTTACACCCTGGTATTCAGATTCCATATACGCATCGTTAAAGTGTATGGACTGGCTGTATAATTGAAGACACTGTGTTTGTTTCCTTTGATGCGAATGTTTTGCTTATCAAATAATCAACTGTTTCTCTTTGATTGAGGGTTTAATGCAGCCTGCTATAAGAAAATGCATTTCATTTCTTCTTTACAGCAGCATTGTGTTCCAATTTCAACAGAGGAAGGTAGTCAAAATTAGCCTAAATAACTATTTTTTTACGAAAAGGAAGATGTCGCAAAAGTGTATTTAGCCTCATTTCTAACGTCTTGTCCAGTTTCCCAGAATGACACATTATTTGTAATTATGGCAATTAGAGTTTTACGATTTCCGTTAAAGAATATTGCCTGTATGATTCAAACTTAATTTTCGATCGTTGTACCATATATATGTTTTCTTCTAAAACATTAAACAACCTCTACGTTGAGGTGAGCAATACATTGAGCCTTATAGGAATAATAGTGCCACAGTATTTTAAAGGTTTCTTTAATTAAGTCGTGTTATGTTTTTTTTTCATTGGTGTACAGCGTGCTACGTCAGTAAATGTGACGAACCAATGAAACGAGCGATGGAAACCAATGCAATTGCTTAATACTCCTTTATTGGTTATGTAAAAGTAATTGTGGTCAGCACCAAATTTAACATTCCTATAAAAACAAGGTTAATTAATCAGCTGACCTATACCGGTGTGGTATTAGCCTGTATATGTTTGACCGCAAGCTGTTCTATGCACATAAGACATGTTTCTAGCCGGACGTGATTTGGCTTTATGAGACATCACTACAAGAAGATTAATGTAATTTAGCACTTAATTCGGTCAAAGTGTCGTTGTTAGTATGATAAGTTTATATGTCACAATTCCTGATGTTTGTTGGTTAGTTTGATTTGTGTTTAACGTCGTACACATGAGTATTTCACTTATATGACTACGGATTGTCCACTTCACACTGTACACAGCCTTATTACGGTGGAAAACCGGGAGGAAACTTGTAAAACTACCCCTGTGATTGCGGACCCACAACATGTGACACGCTCATATATTTGATGGTCGAAAGGCGGACTCGAACCCGTGAACGGTAAATCGAAGCATGTTCAGTTCAGGAAGCACACTCGCTACCACTGAGCCACGACCACAGGCCACAATTCCTGTTAGACGAATAGTCTGAAATACAAAGGTTTTGGAATTATGATTGAGATGCACGTCGTATTCGAAGGTGTTTCGCTCATATGCTCCTAACATCGTTACACGTAAGGAGAATCAGTAAGGAGTATCAGCTAACTAGTGAGCCGAGGTCACAAAGGCGTAGACAAATTGGCTGTCGCTCGTTAAAGAGATAATCGCCCTGTATTAGCCAGCCCCAATTTGTCACCATTATATGACTGGCATCTGGATCAATTAGTCAAACGTGACTCAGTAAAGACGACACAATGGAGTGTAATAAAGGATAGTTGTTCCCAGATAACAATATGCGAACATATTTCATATATAGTTTTAATTCTGCCATCGACCTCGCACAGCACCAGTACAGGGGAGAAAAGCAGACATTCTTTTAAGTGGACTATCTTGGGTGGGAAATCGGATGCAGAATCTTCGTGAATGGAAAGTGTTTATTTGATTAACTATCAAGTGACAAGCCTCATTTCCGTGTTACATCGACTCTATTGTTATTTCGTGGATAAGAATAAGGTGTGTAGTCTATTATTTTTCATATTAGACATGATGACCAGACCAGATGGCGTGCTAATAAATGACAGCAATGTCACCAGATAATTTAATATTACTGTTTAGCCTTATATTGATTAGAGAATGGAAATAGAATGTCCCATAGTAGACTAGCTGGAGTTCTACACATCAGTCATGTCTGAAAGATATCTTTCAAGACAATCTTTTTTAAATCCCGCATGGGTTCTAGGTTGATTTTCGACTTAACGGACATTGTCGTGTATTTCTTGTTGTCGAGCTGTCTATTTTGTGAATGTTCTGCCTAGGTTTCCACCAAACAACTCATGGAAGATATATGCTCGTGTGTACGGCCTTTTTTAAAAAGTTGATCATAAAAACAAAATCAAGCATTGTAAATCCAAATTGTAAAATGTTTAGTGTATCATTATTAAGAAAAGAGAAAAAACAAAACAAGAAAAGACCGAATGTAATTATTTCCCAGCTACACTTCGTGTATACTATAGTTAGCACGTGTTTTTTGCTGTTGACGGGTTCTTAATCACTGGCAGCCACAAAAAAAGGATAACTTGATATTGTTGAAGGGATACTTAAAGAGAATACACAGAGATAAAGTCGTTTAATAAATCAATACTAATATAAATCTGTTTGTGTTCATAACTGGAAAACCAAATAGAGTAAAAAACGCAAATAAAACAAAAATGTGAAAGAATAGTAGAAACAAAAAATCGGACGATATTAAGTATTTGGTTCAGATATTCTTTTCTTCTTACGTGATAAACAAAGATGATATTTCATAAAAGGGCAACGGACTCACAAGTACGCCATAACATTAATCGTGTGAGAATATTCAATGTGTTTCTGACAAAATATTAAACTCTTTGTTTATTTGTGCTAAAAAAAATGGTGTACATAAATAAACCCTGGCCAATGGGAGTCTCGGGAAGTTAGCAAGGGAGGTAATGTTATCTCTGCAAAGCGGTCCTCTGACGTCAGAACATTCGTGATTGTGGAGCTTTTACATGAAGTCAAACACATTTTTGCATTGTGACGTTAGTAAAAAGTCCATGAATCTCGACCGTTTTGACGTCAGAGGACCGCATTCAATGGAACATTACGAGACTCCCATTTCATTCTGCGGTACGATGTTTAATAATAGTCGACACAGTTATAGAGGGATAAGCATATTTTACCTGAGATAAAATGTGCATCATTGTATTCTAAAATGTTAACCGTATCATTATTTAGAACAAGAAGAAAAAAAACCCGACCATTTATAGTTATTTTCCATCTACACCTTCCTAGATATTAGAGTTAAAATGCGGTTTTCGCTGCTGACTAACCTATAGTCCTAGACAGCCAAACTCAGTCCGCAGTCTTTTGTTCACATAGGCCAATTAACAAAGGGTTCGAGTAAGAATTTTCAATACTCAGCAAGCCGCAATGGTGCCTTTTCAGCTGACTTTATTTTAGGTCAGGTAGCGCAAGTGTTGACCTCTTAAGAAGCAGATAAAATGTCAACCTTAACCTCAGGAAAAAAAAAGTGTAAATTCAAACAAGTTTGTAAAAAAAAATATGATATTTTCAAAAGGCACCTTTTCGATAAGTTTAACAATTGACGAATGCGTTTCACACTTTAAAGCAAAACTATTCACTAATATTTGTAAAACAATTGAAAACATGATCGGAAATTGTGCTTGGGATGTTATTCACGGTGTTGGAACGGTCGTTCTCGACGATGAAGACAAACTCGAAAATATGGGAATCAGAATAATTAAGCAAACCCTAAACACTGGATCACCCCACTCGATCTGCGTTCAGATCTAATTTTTTGTAATACGTAGACATATGCCAGACGACATCATTAAGAGACATTCGAAGGTAGGCTTTACGGGGTATTAGCAGCACGCAGACGGCAACGATACCTTTACAACGGACGAAGTATAAACAGCTTGGGTAAAGCCAAGCAAGAGTTGGTCTGTGAGAAACAGGTTGTGAGTTTACATTATCATTATAAATTACTACTCTAACATTTACGCATAGTTTTTGTTTTGTTTTAACAAACAACCGAATACAACGTTAGATATGTATGTTTCTGTGTTTGATTGGGGTTTAACGTCGTACTTAAGGGTATTTCACTGGTATGACGATGAATTGTCCACTTCACCTTGCACCTAGCGACAGTACGGTGGAAAACCGGGAGAAAACCGCGACCCCCAACACCGGTTGCCGGGGTCACAACAAGTGACTCGCTCATATACCTGATTGTCTTAAAGAAATATTAGTTTTGAGCGTTATTACTTGTGTTACATTTGTTGATAGATGTATTATTTTATACGTCTTTCAGAATACACAATCAGTGTCAATCCTTCAAGTAAAACAATAGTGTGATAAAAGACCTTTTAGCGACACGTTATATTAAAGGTTCTATCTCGCTGGCCCGTTTTATGACCAGTACATTACTCCTCGTTTCTCAACGGCTGCATTTAAAACCATTTTTTATTTAAGCAATTATTCTGTCAGTTCTCGGACCATTTGGATATTTTCCTTTCCCTGGCCATTATTGAAATATAAATTGATTTTATATGGAGATGTTCAGCCACTGGCATGGAAACAACGGAATACATAAACCAGTACTAAATTACTGATGTGTTTCTGTTATGGATTCGAAATAAAGTTCTTTTTTATTCCGATTACTTCACAAATGGTGCTCAGGGCATAAGGCAATCTGGTGATTATAATATGTTTTACCAGTAAATTGGAGAAATGTCATGTAAACAAATATATCAGCCACCGGCTTAATCACAATACTGCTGGATCTGTTATCTGAAGAACGTTTAATCTTCAGCACCTTATATTCAGCTTTATAACTTGTATCTATAAGTACAAATGGTGTAACCCGTTCTATGACAGGAGGTGTCATTATACGCCATTATTGACCTGAACAGAATTGTAATTGCTAAAACTCGTCTGTAAAAGTGTGCTACACTAAACAGAAAGCAATGATTCACAATACAACAACGAACGCCTATTTGTCAAAAGGTAAAATTAACTTATTGTTAAACGTAAGACAGATAGGCCTACATGGCCATCATTGGTTCAACATCAGAGAGAAATCTATTAAACTGTGACAAGCAGACTGGCCAGACTCATAAAATATTTGGAATGACCCCGTCATACTATAAATGAACACATCAATTCTTGTGTGATGTGACATAGCCGTTTTTCTGTTTTGGTAAATTGTTTATGGAGATCAATTATCTCAAGTGCAGTCGTCATTTGTGGTGTCATTTAAAAGGCTTCTTAAGTTTGGTTTCTTATGATTTAAGCGCGGCCGTGGCATAGTGACTTAGTTATTCTACCCCGATGAGTCGTTCATTGGATCACGTATGTCTGTTGGTCATCTGGAAATATTAGTAAGCCATACGATGTTGCTCGGCAATCGCAGGGTGTCTTTTGAGAGACTTTCCACCATAGTTAGCCCAGGAACAGTGCGAAGTGAACAATCCATCGGCATCGTCATATCAGCGACATAAACTTGAGTACAACATAACCCAATTTAAAAAACAAACAAGCAAACGAACAACAAAGCGCAAACCAGAACACGTCTTCTGTTCTAAATTTGTGAAAATACATAGGACAGCAACACCCATTGTTATCGTTCTCAAATATATGGTCCCCATTTACTAGTTCCCCGAAGACTGAATAAATTGATTGATTGATTGATTAGTGTTTTACGCCACATTCAGCGGTATTTCAGCTATGCTGTGGCGTGAACATTATTAAATTACTTCATTTGATATACATATTTAAAGATAATTGCACTCAACAGAACCCTTAGCTGCCAACATCAAAAAGAGAAATGAAATGAACTGAATAGGACAACCACAAGTGTTAAAATGTTTAATACATAATAAAGTTCAGATTTGGATCTAAAAAATTGTAAAAATTGTGTTTAAAATTCTGTCAATTTTAATAATTTTCAAATATTCATAAAAATTAAATTTTACAATACATACCAATCTGTTCAAGAAACATGATGACAACATCGCCAGCGATGTTGTCAAACAAGTCTTTCATCATAATATAGCTCAAACTTGGATCTAAAATCATTGTGTTAAAAATTCTGTTAATTTTAGTAATTTACTATGATTCATAAAAATTTACCTATATACACCAACCGAATCATCGTCAAGGTATTCCTGGAATGCCTTGTCGAAATCGGGTCCTAAATAGGACAGATATGGTCGTTGTATAGGGAGTCCAAATTTTTGAAAAAAATGACATATTAATATTATAATATTAGTCCGACCTCGTCCATCTTTTCCACATAGATGTAACACTGGTGAAGCGTGTACAGTTATAATAATACTATAGAACATAAATACAAACTTTAAGTATATCTGTAAAAGACATATATGCCGAATTAGGTATAGCAAGTGCCATACAGACATTCCTGTGTGGCAATCTCAAAACCTTTATCAAGCCATTGGCCGGACGAAGATATAATTGATTGTTTGTTTGATTGGGGTTTAACGTCGTACTCAATGGTATTTCACTTATATGACGACGTTCCAGCCCAATGGGTGAAGGAAATCACCCTCGATACCACTGACAACAAACCAAGATAGGACAGGACAAATAGAGAACGACAACAACAGGACGCAAGACAGACACCATAAAACAGATCGGCTTCCTGTTCCTCTTTAGCTCTGAGAGCACCAGGGCAACACGAAGCTCCCTCCAACCGCCCGCCGAAAATATAAAGCAAAATACTGAACAGTCTCTTCTAGTTCGTATGCACAAACTGTATAAAATAATTGCCATGCATATATACAATATACTACACTTTCTGATATTGATTTGTTATGTACAACTGTAGCATAACATATTATTTAACGAATTATTTTGCACACATGATTCAATTAGACACCGGATTTCCATTAAGAGAGTTTGTTTTTTGCAAAATGTGTTAATGCTGATTAATATTTACCCATATAATTATCTCCTGATATAATTCAAAAGAGGGAGAAACAAAACTATCACAAGAACAAAACTTAAAATACCACATCCATATCACACTTGTTATAGTTTCGACGCGCAAAAACAGTTTACTAATCTCCTTAACATTTAATGCAAAATACATCCACATATATGATTGTGTCTGAGACTAAACAGATCGAAGTATATCTGTCCCAAATTTTTTGCCATGACATAATGTTTGTCATATGAATGCTAGGTTAAATCAATCATCTTTGAGGGATATTTACGAAATATTTATGCAACCCTTTGAAACAATGATGATGTAAAGCTCGCTGACTTCTGTGAATACTGTCATGTATAATGCTCAATCAAAGATTCAAACCTTTCTTAATGAGAGAAACCTTATTGAATATGGCATGTCTAGAGATATGATAACGTTGAGTCACTATATTGTGCAATTATATCCACGCTGAGTAAAAAAGTCTAACAAGTAGAGTCTATATTGTCGCTTTGTATAGGTGTTACACACCTGTGTGTCCTTCCTGAATGTAATGTCAGAGCTTAATTAATGAATAAATCAATCATTCTTAATGTAAACCCACAACACAGCTCTTATAGAGAGACACAGCGATTAGGGGTACCGGCGTCGACCATCCTTGTTCTAAATAAATATTATTTGACAAATAGATAAAACATGTTATTTAAAACTTAACCGTATCACACTTATCATCGATTCGTGGTAGGTAAATTCAACGTTCCGTAAATTCTTTAAAATATTTTTTACTTGATATTTTGTTTATTGATGTAGAGAAACTATCAATATTTTAACATGTAAGTTTGCAGTCAGCAGGAAAACAATGAATATATGGCTTTAAGATCAACGTGAAGAAAACCAGCAATATAATATAACATATAGTGATTTTCAGTGAATAAGTTGACATAGTAGACCAAAGTCACAACTCCGAGAAACGACAAGATACACATGTTCGGTTTCTAAATCGTTCTGTATTAAATAATCATCAGCAATGGTGGCCTGTGATGGTTTCATAAACTTAACATTGGTATCTTGTCGCTTGTCAGAGTTGTGACTTTCGTCTAATACAATATAATGCACATCTAAACTAACCTCGTCCATGGAAACTGGTTATTGGTTATTCCTCGTTAGCCATACATTTTCGGTAAAATCTCAACATTTAATGAACACAAGATTTGTTTGTTTGTTTGATTGGTGTTTATAGTCGTACTCAAGGGTATTTCACTTATATGACGACGTACACAAATACAGAACATAATAAACACATCTGCAAATCTGTTACCCTTTAGCTCTGCGAACACCAGGGTAACAGAAAGCAACCTCTTTTCTCGCCTCTTACGATCGACTAAGGAAGCCGAGGGAGTTATCTGCAGGGCCATGGCCCACCCGCTCCCTCACGGGGCCGACAATAGGTAAAGCGTATAGTGAAATATTGGAGAGATAAAATGGTCTATATAGTTGGTTTGTTAGGGATTTAGCGCCGTAATTAAGGTTACTTTCCTCACACGACTTACCGCCCCAATGAGTGCTGGGAACCACTCACCATAACAATGGCAACAAACAGAGACAAAACAGGACAAAACATAGGATAATTACGGAGCGTAATATAACGATATCACAACCCGATCGGCTTCTTTTTGACCTTTTGTTCCAAGATGTGGACACTGATTGTCGTTTGAAATATCGTATGAGAAAAAGGAAGGTAATTTGCCGTATATAAAAACATATAATACGGAGTTCACTAATAAAGAGTAATCTTAGCGATAGTGGTTATTTCCAAAGATTTAGTCGCAGGGAAATGTGTTTAAATATTGGCGAAAAGAAAATAGTTCGTACGAATCATTTTTGAACAACTGCTATGGATAACTTGTTTGAGGGGCATTTAGAAGTTGGGATGATAACATAGTAAGAAAGACTTTATGGATTCAACTTCTGGGTTTATTCATACGTAACATTTCAGTGCAGATACTAGCACCGTTTGCAAGCTAATAAGCTATTAGTAACATAACGTCATTCCAATCCCAATCCGTACCTCCAAGCCCACTGACAACATTATGTCCATTTCCCCTCATATATCGCTTGGTTTGTGCAACTCTCAGCCCGGTATTTGTTGAAAATTGATGACGAGACAAAGGTCTGAAAAATAAGAGAAAGATACTTTGTGTTAGTCAAAAGGAATCCAAAAGCTGTGTGCGGAAGTTCGGAAATAGATAATTCAATAAGGGTTGTAAACCTCAAGAGCGTTTCAATTTCTTATAGGGAAAAGTAGAATCACATAAACGCTCAAAACAAACCCTAGACAGGGTATGGCGCGGAGATTTAAAGAGGTCTATATTAAAGTCCCCTTATATAGTACACGTTTTGTTTGGATTTGGTTTCTTTAATAAGAAGAGTAATGCATCATTAAATGCATAGATATATTTCCTATTAGAGTTTGACTATTTTCATATTAAGGCTGTAATTTCATTGTGTTCAGGATCATATTTGTATTTAGTTATAATTTCTAAAATATTGTATATACACCAACATAATTTCTGTGAACTCTGAGATGTTCGTATTTGAGGGACTTTAATCATTGGGTTTCGCGCTTTAAGCTGAACAGTAATTAGAAAGGCAATATCAAATTGTCCCGGCCATCGATAACATAACATCAGGCATTCTGATTTTTATAATGAAAACATGACTGCTTCAAGACCTACGTTTTCAAGTAATGCGTCATCAATGTATAAAAACGCTTTAACAATTTTTGATTAAAACGAAGGCGTAGCGCTTTCACTGTGGTAAAATTAATCCTTTTTAAGTAAACAATAATTCTAGGCACAAAGGACATTGCGGTATATAGAACACTTAGTGTCAATTTGACTGTGTGTGAGCAACAGCTTTATGTTCTGCTTCGAAACGGATTTCCCACTTTGAGTAAAATTTGAAACTATAACTTCTGATGCGGCTTATTCGCTTCAGTCAACAAACAGCCGTGTAACGAAAATGACCTGAGGTTTGCTTCTTGTGTCCAAAAAGTAAATGTAGACATGGGTTCTGCAAATAAACGTAAATGTGTCCCTCCGTAAAAAACTTCAGCTTGATTACTTCCATACAGGAAAATCCCCATTCCCCAAGTTGTATAAAATGGTGGGCCTTATATTTCGCGGAATGCTGGGCTTGATATCGAGCTTACCCAGTTCAAAGAGAAGAGAGTACGAGCACTTCAACTGTGAAATGACAGCACCTATCATTCTGATTGAATCAATAGGAGCATATCGATCTTTACCGTTGGCATCGTTGATGGTTAAAAGCCTGCTTTTAAACAAAATTTGACCAAGGAAATGTTAATTTCCGTTGCACTTTGTGCTGAAGGCCATTTCAAGAGTACAACTCATAAGTAGCGATTGATATGAAGGGTTACATTGGAAGATACACAAAAGATTGACACTGCACAGTCCGTTCTTTTGTGTTTAGAAGCCTAAACAAACCATGGTTGGAAGAATGATCTATTGATGTTACCATGTTAGAGCGGCACGCAAATACAAGAAACATGGAACATGGACAAATATGATATCAATAAAGTCAGCTTTTGGTTATTAAATTTATCCAATGCCTTCAAAGACTGCCACAAAAAATCAAAATTTTCCGCTCGATGCACAGAAGGGAAATGAGAAAGTTTTAGACACTTTAAACCTTTAATCAAACCAGACGGCTTCGTCTTCCAATCGCTTCATCGCATTCTGAGAATATTCGGCTTGGACTGTGCATGATATAACGACAAAATTGACTGTACCCGATGGAGTGTATCATGGTAAAATAAAACCGGTGCGGGTCTGAATGCTTGATATGTGATATCATTAATTTAAAATTGACAAAACAGTCCGTGTGTTAACAAAGGATTCCCTCAATTTATAATCTGTAATTCATCAATATTATACAATATCGGTGCATTCTGTCAAAGGTAACGTTATTGGCAGATGGATGTGCCATATCATTATACATAAAATATCATTACATAACTCTTATGTCAATATTTACCAATTCAAACAACCGTGTTGTAAAGATTGCTCGGATATATTTTGGTATTTTCTTTTTGAGTATCAGGTAATAGGTTGTTTACTTTTCTTGACCAATCAGCTCATTGCTGCTCTTCGCTGAGTTGATGTAACATTTCCCGCAAGTTTTCTTGGCGATTGAATAACTGATTCATAGTTAGTTGGAGAACAGAGTTCAACAGGGCAGGGGTTGAGTGTGGGTAAGTATTTTTGGTAGTCTAAATTTATGTTTCGGTGATTCTTTCTAAAGTATAAGTATTTCGGATTCTTAGGCAACATTGGGTGGAATCACGTGAGTAAACTTTGTAAACTTATAGTCATTAAATTGCTCTCCGTTCCCGTATTCAAAACATATATATGTAGATTTATATCTGGTTCTGTGTTGATCTTTCCTGCTCTAGTGATTCACAATTCGATACAAGATCCACGGCTAACATTCCTAAAAAAATGAATGAAACAGGGGTCTCAGATCTTACAGTTGCAAGGTATTGTACTCGTTTCCACACTGCTTGACATCTAAAACGATATCTCGTAACAACCGGTGCAAGTGCTATCAGGGCCCAATCCGTTGTGCCCAAATGTATGTCGCTGTATATCAGTGAGTCACATGATGTGGCTCCGGCAGGCGCGGGGTTGATTGTACAAGGCGTCCCTGGCTTTTTAGGTATTTCTTCTGTGATCTGGAAAAAACAAACTTAGAAAACATACGATCAATACTTGCTGGAGAGTAGCTGACATACTGGGTACTTTCAGATGGAAAGCTGTTTATATAAAAGTGTTTCTCATACTTTTACATGATAAAGTGAACGCGTAAATCCTATAAAGTCCAAAAATGGATCTAACTGAATTTTACCGCAATGCTACTTAATAGAGTTTTCCAGATCACAGCATCACATACAAAGTCTTCCCAGACCGACCTTGGCTATTCTTATTAATGAGCTGTCACTATCTACAACTCTTAGAAAAATATGGCTCTAACATAACCCTTTAAGGTTCTTCAGTTAAGGCTAGGGTGGAAAGCCTTTAGACCCTTTATGGAACCCTCGCAGTAACTGTTGCATATATAGGCCCTACTCTCCCTAAAAAGAAACGCAGCATCACAAACAAAATTTAAAACATGAATTTTTCCAAAAAATTTGCGTGATTGAGACATGACAGAATTATCATGTTATGTGTCTGATAATTAAATTTAAGCACCTGATAGTGGCTGTTGATCATACGTGACTTTTGGGTGTGTCTTTGTGTAACGCTGCACGAAGAAGGCGACGGGAAAAACTTAGGGCAGTTGCACTTGCGAAGTATGCCTAATCATTAAGCGAGTTTAATGTGTAGTTTTTCAATTGAATTCAGATGTTTAATTGTTTCTCCTGCTTGTTACGATATGCAAAGACTAGACGCAGCTACCTGCAACGTCGTCATTGGTCGTCTCCTGGCCGATGAATCACAGAATGCAGTCGCTAGACTATCATGTCCACCGGAGCACGATTTCCAGGCTCTTCCAACGATAACAGCAATCTGGTTCAACAACTGATTATCAACGTTCTGGCTGGCACACAGTCAGTCAAAAACAGTCTCCGTCAAAACGGCTTTCGCACCAGACGTCCTTACATTTGGCGTAGTACTGAAAACAACAGCTTCGACGTGCTATAGGGTCCGAAGGTGTAACCGATTAAGGGACTGAACCTGAAACTGTAGACGAGTCTGGTTTAGCGATGAATCCATAATAAAGCTGCAGAGAAGAGATGGTCGTACACGTATCTGCAGTCGCCGGAATGAGAGGTTCGCAAGAAACCTTAAGGTCGACAATTTCGGCGGAGGAAGTGTGGTGATGTAGGGTGCCATATCCTGAGCCCGAAAAACTCAATTGGTGCACATCCCTGGAAACCTTAACGTCGCTCTATACAGACATGATGCCGCTCACAGCTCGTACTACTGTTGAGTTTTTAAATAGCCAGATTGTAACCGTGTTGCCCTGGCCGTCCAAATCACCAGATTTGAACCCAATAGAACAGTCGTGGGATGATTGGATAGACGCGTGCGCAGTCAATATCCAGCGCCGAAAAATCTGCAAGAACTGCAGCAGACTCTTGAGCAAGAATGGAGGAGAATTTCACAAAACCGTATTCGTCCATTGATCATGTCGATGCCGAGACGGGTCCGTGTCACAGGTTAATGGTGGGCACAACAGATATTGACTGCATTGACGTTGTCCGAGCGCTATGGACTTTAATATGATAAATTTTAAGACTTTAATGAACTTCAGAATCTGAACAACCAAGGTGCTCAATGTCAATGTGGTGTGATGCTTATTTCTGTATTTAAAATGCTTCCATTAAAAAGCATC
>JARFOD010101311.1:0-16486 GCA_031763545.1 Mopalia muscosa
CATATATTGCATTAAGTAAATGTGTTTCGTTTAGTTAGAAACATTACGATCCAGGAATGTCAGAAGTTTTCCATAATGCATCATCTATAAAGTTGCGCTCTTCTGATTTTTTTTGTGTGCTACGTCACATGATACGTTATAAAAGGGGGCTCGGTCACCAATGCTGGTTAGCTTATCTATATGGCAGTTGCATACTTCTAGTTAATAGACTTCTGAACATACTAATAGATATGATCAGAAGTCTATCAAGTAGAAGTATGAAACCAGCCATTATACAGTCTGAACGGCATTTTGACCAACCCAGCGCTGATTGATGATTAAGCGCCCCCTAGCGGGACATAGAGAAATATCTAAGGACATGAATTGAGTGTGGAATCATGGGTATGTCATGTTAACGCTGTTTCTGCCGCTTTTCAAAATGTTATATTATACCCATAAGGCGTCAGTGGATTCTGAAATTCAAACTGCGCGAAACTAACGAAATCTACCATTTCTTACGCAATGAGTCATATGGCACTATGAAAGTCCACCAAAATTCACAATGCCGTTGGAACAGGGTAATGACTGGCTGCATACTTATACTTGATAGACTTCTAGTATGAGGTATTACAACCATAAAGGTTACATGTAGGTTATGTTATGTGACTTACTTATAACTTCAGCGAAAAAGTGGAAATTATCTGCCCTCAATGTCTGGACGCCATGATTACGGGAGATACATTTAGTCAAATCAATAGCGACAAAGACTCTATTCCCTCCCCGTAGAGAGCTAACTATCAGAGAGAAGGTCGTGAGCGGCGTACCCTGTCCAGACTGAGCGACTGGGGTGAAACCAGATCTGTTAGAAAGAACAAAACAAAGTTATTTAAAAAAATCATTACAGTCAACTGTTGAGTCGATCGCAGAGGAGGTCGAATACGTACTTTACATTGAGTATGAAAAGATTCGAGACTTGATATGCTCTGAGATCAGATGTGACGAAGTTTATTTAGTTCCTTCTTGGTGAAAAGTTTTCCCTAAGTCTTACCCAATTCTGCAGGCGATTGTACCGGAAACAATAACTGCTCGTGTCTGGGGATTTATGTCCTTAATTTGAAAATTGACAGAACCAGAAGCGTCTAATTTCATCTGGTAAAAACGTGTGGCGGGCCCTAGAAATACAAAATGTGACCAGTAAAGTTTCTGTAAGACTATTCTTTCTGAGAATACAGTGATAATTGAGTGATGTTCATCTCACAGGCATCTGTCTCAGAATAACCCCGGCACAAGATCAACTAACGACGGAGGTAGAGCGGACTATTCAGGAGATGAGAGATCTCTTGTAGAAATACACTTTAACATTGAATATGTCCTTGAAAGTAGGTTAAATTTCAATTACTCTGACTTGCAGCTGTTTCTAACCACAAGAAGTTGTAAATGAACATTTAATCCATGGACAGTTTGGTTGCCTTTCTTTTTCTTTAATGAATCCGCCGAACCCTCTGCTATAGGATATTGAGGACTGTGAATGCCATGGCACCTTTTTGTGTGTTTGTAATATAATATTATAACGTTCAATCACGTTCAGATCCATCTGCACCTCACATAGAAATAACCGAATGAAATTCCGACAAAATCGAATATGTTGTGGTGTCTATACAATGGTCGTGAATTGACCTACTTGATATAACCACACAATAACTCCGACATGCATTGACTAAAAGATTGGTCACCGGCATACATCTTCAATCAAATCAAGTCTTATATATGAACATACCTAACTGGAAACGAAGAGAAGATGGCTGTAGTAAAGCGATTGGTGCAATTTGCTAACGTTTCATAGATAACCTCTCTTACATCGACCGGTTGTCACAGATAATATTTGTCCAAAGGATGATCAGAAAGAAGACCGTTGTCTGTCTCTTCCTTTCCTACCTTCCGCACTAATAAGCCATAACCAAGCCTAACCAGATATGTATTGTTTTTGACCTGCGTAAATAGTGTAGTATCGATTTCCAGTCTCTGTTATCGGTTTGTATTGACTAGACTTATATAATGTGCTATAGTTAGAACCAATAACCATGTTTGTTAGCTATTGAGTCATATTCGAAAAGGGTGATCCATTATACACTCGGAAGGTTTTACTTGGATATAACAAAACATACGTGTTATCTGGAGTAGGCCTAACTGTGGAAGGCTAAAAAGAACAAAGTTCCTTCAATTTATGCGTGAGAATAACTATTTACATGCACCCCACAATATACTGTACATTTTAGTTTATAAAAGACTTAATGAGAATGAAGTCGTTTACATGTAAATGACTGTAATCGGAACAATTTTCTATATGCCCGACCTGAAAGCTGAAGCCTCGATCCGTTGACTGCTGTTATCCTATTGAATTCCAATCCCACGTCTGACAGGATGACGTAATCGAGTTTTTCTGTAAAGGAATACGACGGTAAAGACTTTGGGAAAGCTTGAGCGCAGAATTTAATGTCCACATTAACTTGTAGAGGCGCCCCGCCCATCAGATAAGACACAACCTCGGTGAAAGAACTTAGAACACGAGGTTGACATGACACCAGGCCCAGAAATACACTGAAAATATGAAAACATTACCGAGAATTCAATGGATGGATAGCCCCACATAGTATAGTAACACTCTCTACAGCAAGCGACATGACTTACACGAATACAGACTTATTATGTTTGTTTACTGTAAAAGTAATTAAGTCAGTAAAAAAGACAAACCAGGCAAACAAAAAGGAAAAAAACTGAAAACAGAATGAAAGTAGATTCTCCCTGTATAAGGCTTTTTGTATACAGATATTTGTATTGTAACAGCAGACAATGTTACATCATAGTTAAAACGATCCGTGTTAGCAAGACATTGATGAGTACATCCACAAAAACCCAACTTAGTGGCGAATGAATATTCGGGTATTAGTTAAATTATAGACCATATCACTCCAAAATCTATACGTCTGGACATCAAAAGTTGATATAGTCTTTGGACGTCTAGGGGACAATTACTACCTCAGAATATTTAATTCAATCCCGTGACGGTGTGCTAGCCCGGTTGGTGAAAGAAACTACTCTTAACGCCAAGTGTAAATACAAGACAATCAGGACGCAATACAGTCATCACAAAACAAAGAGCACCAGGGCATCAGGAAGCTCCCTCCAATCACTGTAGGCCCTATATATAATCTAAAGTTTATAATCAGCTGCATGATGATTAAAGGGCCCAGTGGCTCTGTGAGTTAGCGTAAAATTAACAAGCTTACAAGTCATTAAATCGAACGGAACAAAGGTATAACTAAAGTACAACACAAATCATTAACAATACATTCACACAATTTGCATGACTAGAGGTAACCATGGAAAGGTCTCCCAGACAATATTCTCGCTCCTTCTCGCTCTCGATTTCTTATCTATTCATATATAATACACAGCATCTCCGAGGTGCAAACATTTCCCGATATTCGGAAGAATTTTCGAGCGGGAAGGAAAGTCGGACTGAGAAAACGGCTTGCTTTTATTGACTGCGAAATTTAGTTGCTGTTGTTGTTGTTGTTGTTCTGTAACATTTTCAAATACTAGACTAAAGAAGAAATCTTCAATGTTTTGGTTTAAAATAAAAAGTATAAGCAAAGCTGTAAGAGTGGGAATAGGCCTAAGCATGCAACAAAAGCGTCAATAATCCACATAACCCGTAGTGGCAAACTCCATACTGCGTTTATAAATATGTGGACAATATATATAATTGAACTAGATTTATGCGTATTTGCACTTCGACAGCGTTAATAATTACGGAAACTACAAACAAATCGTCAATATATACCTAAGTGTGAAAGTACTTAGATTAGCGGAAAGGGGAAATGATTAGATTCACTGACATTGAAATACAATCGTATACTGGCACTCCCATAGATGTTTTCCGACACATAAATATATATAAGAGAACTATGCGAATAAAAGCCGATTGGTTTAATTGGCTTTTAGGCGTACATTAGCAATAAAAACTGATTCCGAAGACAAACCTCAAGAACACTGCAGCAGATGGTATCGCCTGATTTGCCATCGTTCACAACTATCAGCTTATTTACTCTGAGCAGGGTTCATAACAATACTTCAATGTGTATAATAGACTTTGTAAAATCTGAAATCGTTGACCTACTTCAAAAAGATGTTACAAGATAAAATAATTGGCTATTGACTATCTAATCGTCTATCGCTGACCTAGATCCTTAATTCTACATGTATTGGATTTTGTTTTAATTCCCGTAAAACAACTGTTGTCCGTAATTGTAATATTTAACCTAACCCTTGAACTAACTTTTAACCAATTGTTAACTCGACTTTAAACAAAAATCCAACTACATGTAGACCCTACATCCTCTTGGAACCCAAACAGTCATCGCCATTATGAGGCGCATTTTTGTTTGTTTTTTCAAGTTACCTGATAAACATTATGGGCGTTGAGTAGAGATTCCACACTTAACATCTGTTTCTGGTTCAGTACGTAATGTACTCCTACACTAAATGTGCTATTCTAAAAGCAAATGAAATCGGTTAGGTTTATGTAAAGGTCAATTCACACCGGATGCGACGCGACTGTCGCGCTGCAAGAAAATAATGTAAAACACTACTTTTTATGTAATAAACGTTCATACTAGATGATACTGTCGCGCCACAGTCGCGCTGCTGTCGCTCGTTCTCTAACGTAACATTATGACGTTATTCGTTTGCATTGTGACGTCGTTGCCTGAGCGAGTCAACTAATGTTAAAGCATAGAATGAATCGTGTCATGCAGCGCCCAGTGTGAACAAGACCCAAGCGACGCGACGTCGCGTTGTGAATTGGCCTTAACGCTTTTTTGGTATTCACTTTCAATTGATCTGCATCAAAGCCTTTCGCGTCTATTGTGACGTTATATTTGAATGAACGCCATTTCACCACGCAACACAAAGGCTATGTCATTTGTCGTGACGTTTTGAATAACGTCCTTCTAGTCTAGCGTCATTCTGTTGCCATCTTGTTGCGTTTGAAATGGACTTTTATAACAACTCTTGAGGTAGATATTTATTGTTAAAACAAATTATAAAAATGATATTACACAGTGCTTTAAATGCTCCTGTGAATAGTTAAAAAGATTACCCAGGATACGGCAGAATTCGCTGCGTAATATAATCTATTTATTCAGGCATAATGGACGTGGAATCAATACACCCGTCCGTGCCGTTGTCTTTTTCACACCTTCTCTAGCCAGAGAGTTTAATTACAAACTACTCTGCTTTACAACCGTTGGTCGAATAATCACATATAAAAAAAATAACAGCTACGCCTTCTGCGTGATAAAGTGACCAAGTTAAAGCGCTGATATAAATATGTTAAATGTTATACTCTAAATTTTGCAATTTGTTTAACTGTGTAAAGCATTATTGGTGTATAACTGTATATATGGAGAGTTGGTGTCTGTATAGGTTTGGATGGGTTTACATAGGCAATACTGTTCTGGAGTTGGTTGAATGCTCCAACCGTATCCCTTTTAAGACCACACTTCATCCACTTTCGCTATTGACTATTGTTGTCATTTTTACTAGCTAGTCCTCTCCTATCACAACATCTGAACAGTTGCGTAGGCTTTCTCGCACATCCAATCTATTGCTTGGAAGCTGAGTCCGACTATATGCAAAAAAATCACCACGGGTTGCAATGCAGAGTTGCTCGGAATGGAACTCTTGGCTAGAGCAGATGTCTTATCCCCCTCTTAAAAGCATGCAGTGTGATTGGTGGATGCACATTGTACTCCCTGTCACATGGAGTGTCATCTATGTCAATTTGTTTATATTTAAATGAGCACTTCTTATATCCTTCTTTTTTAACCCCAGACAAATGGACAATGTGTCGTCATACAAGTGAAATACCCTTGGGTATGAGGTTTAACCCTAATCAAACAAATCGTGTATCATGGTTTTCGGTGAATCGCTCCCCTGTTCCCCGACACCTGGAGTCACCAAAAGGTTTATTGACATGGAACCTTTACCATTAGCCGCTAAGTTACGCGACCTTTGGTAGATCTGAATTGCTCAGCGAATTTTAAATCCACGAGTTTCGCTTTCTTATAGTGTAACTATCATTTCGGGACAACGGCTTCTTATTTTGTTATAGTGTGTCAGTCTACCGCTACTATAGTAGGAGGGACTTAGAAATGTTATTCGGCGTCCGTCTTTCCGTCTGTAGGTCACAAATATTTGTGAACACGCTAGCTTAAAAACAAATTCAAAAAGATTAACTTCAAACGTGGTATGTAGCTTCGTCCTGTTAAGACGACGGATGGTATTGCATTTGGCCGAATTCCGTTTTACGAAATGTCTGTTATTACATAATTTTAG
This sequence comes from Mopalia muscosa, assembly GCA_031763545.1. Lineage (NCBI taxonomy): Eukaryota > Metazoa > Mollusca > Polyplacophora > Chitonida > Mopaliidae > Mopalia > Mopalia muscosa. The sequence continues at coordinate 6,379 of JARFOD010101311.1, forward strand.
CTTATTCATTCCTGTATGTGTTGTGAACACAATAAGTAGAGAAAAAATTCATGGATAACTTCAAACTTGGTATGAAGATAAAATAGTGGATGGGATTACCTTTCTCAAAATTCGGTAACACAAAATGGCTTTAATCACATAATTTTAGAATATTCATTCTTCCCCCCATAGAAACAAATAATAGGATTTCATTTCTTGGAATTCCACAAAATAAATGGCAGCCATTGCATAATTTTAATATATTTCAAATAAGTTTCCTTCGGGTAAGAAATCGATAGGATTATATTTGGCAATCAAAATGGCCATCACTTAAATTCAGATATTAACTTCAAACTAAGCTTTTTCTGTTAATACCCTAGATGTGCTTGTATTTCACTCGGTTTCACAACACAATGGCCGACATTGTATATCGCACCAAAATGTTGACACCATAAATTTTACTCTTCAGTTCTTAAACAAAAGTACAAAAAAGTTATTTGATTGGGATAGTGAGGATATTTTTGTCAAAAAAAAACCCTCTAGTGGTGGGCCTGTTAGCTACTCTCCTTTTGTTTTGCACAGTTATGTGCTATAACAGTTTGTACATAGTTACAGTGCCTAATGTACATAGTTATGGGGTATTGTGTACACAATGGAGCTTTAGATTTGATCAATAGGGTCCAGCTTACTGGTATTATTTACCAGTAAAACCCATTAACCGGTAAACAAACATTACTTAATTGATTGGAATACACTTGGTTGGGATGCGGACAAACTCAGTAATTGTGAGCAAATCTAAACACACACTATGGCTGATTTTTCAATGTTCTCAAGTAATTGAGAAATTACTCAAATAGTAAATTAATTATTTTTTTTTATTTTTTATTTTTTTTGTGCGTTTACACAATCTAAAAATAAAGTGGTCAAACCATCAATCGTGTATTTAAAGGTCAGGTAGTATCACTAGTATGTCAATTGAAACATGCTATACATTGGGCTATGCGCCAATGGTTTTTGTTGCTGGTATAACCCTGATGTTGGTATTAGAGTCTTCTGTCTTGGAACACCTGCGAGATTGGGGTTTAATTACATAAATACCTTCTTGCGCCCATGGTTCATAAACAGCCCTAACTGACTAATTCAAGGATAAAACCCGACTATGGGGATTTGTTTATCACTCTTGCCTTCCTCAGCTACTGCTCACAGGTGTTTTTGTGGTATGTTTTGCTGAACCGTGTACCTTCCTAACAGAGACCGAGAGTTTCTTCAATGTGTGTGTTAGTAAACGTTTAACCTCATTCACGTCAGATCAGGGTAATCCGATTATTAAACTGTGTAAATGCACTTGTCAATAAAATGATGACAGCTGAACCGTCTGTTAAAAAAGCAATAGCCACTCTTTATGAAAGTAAACAAGACTTTGGCAGATATAATCTCAATAGAGAACTGCGCCATTCTTATGGTGCACACCAGGTGCTGTTGATAGAGAAATATATGTTGTTCTTAGAGTAAGAGCTAAGGGGCAACCTGAAGCCAATCGGTTTGCGTTGTAATTGTATTTTGTCTTGTATTATTTATTGTTGGTGTAGCCGAGTATGGTTTCCTTCACCCATTGGGTTGGCAGGCCGCAATACAAGTGAGCTTACCTTAAAGTACGGCTTTAAGTCCCAATCAAACAAACGAGCCACATACCAGCTACTGCATTAAGTCAGCAAACTTTGGTGCCAGTCTGTTTTTCACACTATCCTCGCAACCGGTGCCTTTGCTGCTTTACAGTGTTTTGATATCCCTATCAATTGTTGACATTGCTGCTTAACAGTGTTTTGATATCCCTATCAATTGTTGACATTGCTGCTTTATAGTGTTTTGATATCCCTATCAATTGTTGACATTGCTGCTTTACAGTGTTTTGATATCCCTATCAATTGTTGACATTGCTGCTTTACAGTGTTTTGATATCCCTATCAATTGTTGACTTTGTTGTTTTACAGTGTTTTGATACTCCTATAAATTCATCGGTGGCATAATTTCAATAAACATCCATGCCTTCAGTGCTCGGTAACATTATCATATGCTACTGAAGATGCAGTGATTTCAATACTTAAGTATAATCATTAAGTAACTTGTGTTTAGCGTATTTTTTTAGCTGATGCATTTTCATAATAGTACGGCGTTTAACCCCAACCAAACATACATGCCTTTCTCACAGTTTTTGATAATACAAATTACCTAACTTCGGTTTAAGATGCAATACTTCCAGTTATAATATTCAATGTTACCAGTACAGTAAAGTTGTGGCGTGCATGCCTGCAGGTTAAGACTGGTATCCACATCCAACTTTATATTCCTCTCTTGTTTTCATCTTATGGTAAAGCGATATTAGATAGCCCTGTTATTGTGGGTTTACAAGTCAAACATGATTTAATGCAACAGCAGCTTTGAGGCTTGTAGTATGATTAAATAACGACATGTATACTAACGCTGGTTTTCCATGGACCAGACAAACCCTTTCTATCAATCAATGAATGAATTCCAATAACAAATCGATTCCATCCAGTTTATTGATTCCCACTATCTGAGACATGTGAGACTGTACAGATAGAAGGGACTTCAATTGAACCTTAGTCAAGCCACAGTGGCATAGAAATTTCTGTATCTAGAACGCACTTGCTTTAAAAAGACAACATGACAAGTGTGTTTTGTTTCGGCATGCTTCAAGGGTTGTTAACATCTCTCTGTTTTAATTAAGTTCCTTGTGGGCCAGTTAAGAAACGAGTTTCTAGAAAATGCATCCATCCGTTGTTTAGTTAGAAGTTAGTTCTGCGTTATCCTTCCAGACTACGTGAAGAAACTAGCAATGTGCTGCTCATTATTGATTTGTGCTAACTCGATTTTCTTTGCCTTTTGTGGCCATGTTTTTTTGTTTTTTTAATAAAAGTTGCTTTCTTCCAAAACAGAGCACTGTTTCAGCTGTTTTTCTCCGGTTTGTCGGAAACCTTTTTAATTTTTTTTTTCTGTAAAAGCTCATAGACTGCGTCTTGTCTGGTAAAGTTATATTAGTGTAACACATATGTTCCGTCAACGACACTGCTCTGGCCGATATCATTCTCACTGGAAATCCGATTGGGCGCTGCTATGATTTGAGGGCTGTTAGATTAAATGACCCCAGCCATGAATATATTTTTCCTCAAATCTTACCTCATCAGCTCACTGTAATAAAAGCGAATTGTCGAAATTTGTTGGGATCAAAAATAAACTTCTCATGTTTTTATGATTAGAACTAATGGATTTTCAAAAAAAAGTTTATTGCATTTAATTTTAGTGCTGATTTAATTTTTTGATTGAGTATATTGATATTTTCCGTTGCGTTTTGTTTTCGGGTCTCTCAGGTAGCCGTCTGACTGGTAAAAGATTGATATGGATATGGTATAAAGTATTTGTTGTAATAAATATCACTTTATAATTGTATTAGCAGGTCCGTATTGTCAAACTGTTGACGAGTCCCCTGAGGCCGATGGGATACCAGTCCTATTGAGGATAAATGGAAGTTTAGACATCGTATTGAAAGTGTACATGTAGGTCCTGTAAACGATTTACTGTGTTCTGCTGTTTGGGTTTCATGAACACTTGTTACGCTTATTATTTTATTTTTATTTTATATATTTTAATATTAGAAATTTATGCGAATCACACAATGTTAAAATCGAATTGTTAAACATTGAGAGCCTCGTTGTATCTAGTCACACTATGGGAAACGATAATGGATGTGTTGAAATTGGCCGAATGATTGTTAGAAACGCCCTTTCAATTCCTTTCCCCTGACCACAGAAGCATTTATTTGCTACAGTAGTGACCGAATTCAAACGTCAGGAGTCTAACGCCCCCACTTCTCAGCATCAATAGCAGTAGCTGAGGCTGTACGTTATTAAGAAGAAAGCCTGATTTGTGTTTCCTGAGTGAGGTATTCTCTTCGAATTTCTCTGCATCAATAACAATGACTGATGCGCCAGGTGATGTAGTTAAAAATCTGCTTTATGTATTCTTGTACCTCCTTTGTTTGTGTTTTGTATAAGCCGGCATCTTAAGACTGATACCCAGATCCTTAATTGATTATCTCTTCCATTCTTGTCTTCTCATCTGATGTACTATATATATACAGTTTTCTCTGTAGCTGCCAGCGCGACATGCATTTTAAGCCCTGTTGTGGTCGTCTAGACAGCTGCTCAAGCCATTCAATATGTGTGTTTCTATTCCTGTAATAATTTCAAAATGTTATCAAATGTTTTTCTGTCAGTTAATTGCTTCCAACTTTAGTAAAAAGGAAATTTAACTGTAAGCGATTTTATAGAAAGAAAAACATTAAACGTAATGTTATTAATATTATACAAGCAATGGGGATTAATGTTCCTGAAAACACACCATACGTTATAAAATGTTTACGTAACGTATACGATGAGACACGCGCGTACACTTACGTTATAAAACGGTAACGTAACCTAAATGTTGAAACGATAACAAAACGGTAATGTAACCTAGATGTTGAAACGGTAACAAAACGGTAACGTAACGTTCATGTTGAAACACCCCATTTACGTTATAAAACCGTAATGTAACTTATACATAGAAATACACCCTTGCGTTATTAAACCGTTGCGTTCACGTTTACGCTGTGGACAAAAACAGAGATGTGTGTGTTATTAACAAACAGGGATGTTCTCGACAATTCATTCATAATTTCTTCTCACAAAAAATACTTCGTGTTTATTGTTTTCTACTGATAGAAGATACTCTCGATATCACGGCGCTCTCAGGTTTTTTTTATATTTATAGATAGTCTCCTTCATCTTTACTTCTGTGCTTAAGGGTCTTTTTGACAAAACAACAAACTTAATCAAAGGTTTGCTGTTTTGCTCATGTTTTGTAAGACATTTATGTGTTATTCCTTTAGAGCCCAGAGACCCAGTATTTTCGTTATGTTAGTATAACACATCAGTTTTATCACTTTCCTCAATCCAAATCTACTTTATGTCATTATACGGCTGTCTGGAATTCTTGTAAGTAACTGCTAGTTAGGTTTGAGGCCAACAATGTTTTACTGAAAGCTAGGTGGTTCAACCACATAAAAAAAATAATGTATTAGTCGTTTTGACATCTGTTTCTACTTAAATGTCCATTAACTCTTGATTATCTATGACTAGGAATACTGAATTTTTAAAACGCTAAACCATGGAAATACTATAGGATTATAGAGAATTTTACTTTCTTCCGAAGGGCAATATGAATCTTAATAAAAGCTCATTCTCACGTACGATTTTTAGTTACAACTCCTGGGGATTCCCCTTATTTTCGGCTTTCTGATTGGTCGAAAATAGAGTCAACCAATCAAAACTGTTCAAATAACGTTAATCTCCTGAAATTGTTACTAAAAATCGCCCTGTGACAATGCACCGTAACCAGTTTATTTCAGTGTGCTGAAAGTATTTCGGTATCCTAGTTTTATAACAGTGTTTCGGTATCCTAGTTTTATAACAGTATTTTGGTATCCTATTGCAGTATTTTGGTATCCTAGTTTAAAAGTGTTTTTGTATCCTATTGTTATAATAATATTTCGGTATCCTAGTTTATAAGTGTTTAAGTATCCTATTGTTATAATAGTATTTCGGTATCCTAGTTTATAAGTGTTTTGGTATCCTATTGTTATAATAGTATTTCGGTATCCTAGTTTATAAGTGTTTTGGTTTCCTATTGTTATAACAGTACTTCGTTATCCTATTATTATAGCATTATTTTGGTATCCTATTTTTGTAACATTATTTCGATATCCTGGTTTTATAAACAGTGTTTCGATATACTTGTTTTTAACAGTATTATAGTATCTTATTTTATAACAGTATTCAGATAGATGCATAGTTCTTGTACAACGTTTGTTATAGATACAGTACCAAGTATTCTTTCTAATAAACATCACTACATTATGCCGAACAGGTTGTGCAATGTTGAGCTGTTAGAGAGTTCCCCCAGGGCCCTATTATCTACCGACTGAGGACAAATGCGAATTTAGACATCGTATGGAATATGCTGGTCCCGGGAAAAGCTTTATTGTGTTCGGTGATTTTCCTGAGCGATTGTTACGTTAAATGTGTCTGTAGTGGGTAATGTGACAAACTCTAACCCAGCCGCCTTTCGAGAAGGTTAAAGGATGTGATGTTTCTATCACATTCGTATTATTGCAGAATGTTTCTGTGGTTAAATACTCTGGCATACAATTAAGAATAGTTGTCCCTCATCTCTTTAGATACTCCAATATATACAAAATTCAAAAGCCTAATACCAAGCATTTTGGGGTATCAATAGCATTGTCTGATGCTTTAGGCTATGTGGTTGTACGCCTGCTTGGTGTCTCCTAGGGGTGTTACAGAGTGTGTAAAGATTCAGTTTAACATCATCACTATACAGAAGGAAAGGTTTCAGTCGTGGGTATTTCTCATCCTTATCAGCTTAGCCGGCATCTAAAGGCTGGTGCCCATAGCTTTAATTAATCTTCCCCTCCCTTCCTGTCTTATCGTTGGAGATATTAGACAGCCGTGTGTACTCATGGTTTTACAACTCAAACAGGATTTAATGCGAGAACAACTCTAGGACGTGTTGCTAGATAGTACCATGTCGTGCATATTGAAACATCTTGTGATCATTTATTATAAGAGTGTACTTATTAGCAAAGCGCCCCTGTTCGTATAGAATTTTAATAAAAGAAAGCTATTTCTGGCGCGTTATTGCTTCCTTGGAGATGAGACCTGAAATTCATGACATTGAAAAAATACATTCCGCTGAACGGTATTCTGGTCAGACATGGATCGGAGATTGTGTTCCTATCAGTACAAGACAATATTACACTGTTTAGATAAGTTTGTAATCTATAAACTGTACAGTAACGTTAGACGCAGATTCATAATTTTTATACCTAGATACATTCGTTCCAAAAAGATAACATGAAACTTTCAATCATTGATTTCCATTTTTTTTCTTTTGTTTTTTTTCTCTTTTTTTTTTAGCCTTTTGCTGCCAAGCTTTCTTGACAAAAGTGGCTTACTGTCAAAGCAGCATGCTGTTTTGACCCAAGGCTGACTGTTTTAATCATGTTTGTCGGAAATTTGTGGGTTTTCCTGTAAGAGGCCTGAGGCTGTATATTGCTGGCTACAGTTCAATTAGTACATAACACATCCTTTTATCACCTTCTGCTATCCAACTCAATGTCATTTACACCGTTGACTTGGCTTCTTATTAATGGTCGCGGATTTGATTTGAGGCCTTCTTGATCAACAATGTCTCGTTTTACTGATCAACAATGTCTAGTTTTACTGATCAGTCCGCTCAGCCAGGTTTAGTGTAATGAAAACAATAGTGCACTTTTATTCTTTTCGCGTTGGTAAATCGTCATTAACTCCTGATTATTAACTTATAGAACAATTTTGTTTTAGAAAATAGCTCCTTATTTTTGCATGGAATTATTTCAGAAACGCAATATGCCATTTTATTGTTAGTTTGTTTAATGTGTGCAATGAGCCTTACTTATTCTTTGTTTGATTCATCTAATTCGTGTGAACCTGAATGGTGGTTTATTGGGGAGCATTACATGTTTTTATCATTTTCGAACTGTACTTGTTAACCGAAAATGAGAAAACTAGAAATTTCCAAAGTCAAGAAAACTGCTCTTTTGTGACAATTTGATTGACGCCACATGAAGCAGTTGATGCGAAAATGAGAAGGCAAAAATGAGAAAGCGAAAATGAAGAGGCGAAAATAGGGAGGCGAAAATGACAAACGGAAAACAAGGAGATGCGTAGTAAGTGAATGTAGGACATTTGCGCAATTTGGATTATTGCATATGCTGTACATGTGCTCTTATATAAGTCTAAGTGCTCGTGAATGGTATGAAGATTTACTTTGAGATAAATATCGGCCTACTGGTATATATGCATTTATCTTTTAACCTATATAGCGTTTGTTCTGTTTTCAGTATATAGATATAATATATAAATGTAACCATATGGTAAGTAAAGTTGGTTTAGCCTCACAGCTGTTTAGCCATGAAAGTTTATCTTTCTCTTTCGCCTTATCTTTCTTCACATGACGTCAGAATGCAAATACAATCGTCACAAAATAATTTCTCGCTTTGTCGATGTCTATTTTTTTCCCCCCAATTTCGCCATATTCAAGTTATTTTTATCGTTTTCTCCCTATCGCTTTCAGAAGTTCTCGGTTTTCTCGGATAAAACAAAAAATGGCACAAATACGCCACAATATACGATTTTGTATTGTTGTGCTGTTGGTGAGTTCCCTTAGGGCCTATTAGCTACCAGCCTAGCGACAGAAGATAAATGGGATTTTAGACATTGTATTGAATTACTTGTGCTGCTCCAGAAAGTAGTTTTAATGTATCTCGCTGAATGTTAATGTCATAGGACGATGGTTACGTTGAATACCGCTATTGTCGTTAATGTGACAGATTATCCTCGACGCCTCTGGTCAGCGTCAAACTAAATGTGCTCTGCTGGTCTATAGCTCAGATATGTGGATTGCGACATATTTTATTTGTTTTCATTTATTTATCCTGGACGATTATCGCTTAAACTGTAATTCCGAACAAAACGAAAACGGTAACCGTTTAACTATAAATTGAGGTTTCCTCGCAACTTTATGGTAGGTTGAATGAATTTTGATGTACTTTTGAATTCAGGATAAGAATTGTTAAATAAAGGTTTCTTTTCCTGCCAACAAACTAGAGGTACAATAAGTGTTCTTTGAATAAATGTATCCAGCTAAATTTAGACCTTCTTTATTTATGCATTTGTCAAATTGTTTTATCAATACCAAGAGTTTAAAGATTATTATATAGTCATTGCATCATTGCATTGTGCTTGTTTTCCGTTTGAAAAAACGAAATAAATAAAACATATCATTTGATAAGTTGTTTGTTGACCACCCAAACGTGTTTTGAGTCAAGTTTTCGCATTTTCGCATTCCTCCTTACATCTTATTTGCTTAACAATCTCCTCTCACATACATATTTTTACTGATCTAGCATAGTAGCAATAGAGCCGATCTTAACTGTTCCGATGAATGAGTAGATCAGTCTAAATAATACTTTCTCTGATCACGTGGCCTGTGTAAGCTATGCTGAACTTTACTCTAGGCAATTGCTTAACACGAAAACGGGAAATTTATATTTTGTTGTAGCAGATATGATGGATATTGATATCTGTCCTGGAAAATATCTAATATAAAGTATTAGTATTGATAGATGTAGTAACAAAAAACAAAACAAATAACCGTTTATTTCATACTCAAGTCTATATTCTATTTCTCACATAGCTGAGATCAATAAGTTAAGGTTTGCAACAAATCCCCCCCGCCCCCAGGACCCCCACCAGTCCGGACCTCCTCCAGACCTATAAGGATATAAGAACAAAGCACACCGGCGTTATACGTTTAGGGATATTCATAACTCTGTCATATTCAACTAGTAATTGGTTTATCAGATACTAGTTACCTGAGTGTACTGTACATACGAAGTGCTATGTATATGGTATAGTCCAACTATACTTTATGTTTCTGCGAGAACAATTAATATGACTTAATTGTGTTCCATATTTGTCGTGTCTATATGCTTTACCAGAGTATTGCTATACTTTTATTCTATGATAAAACCTGCATCAATTATTAACGATTCTACTACAGATAATCATAAGCGATAAAGCCAAAACTCATTATGCGGAAAATTACATTTCATCGATTTTCTGGAAGAATCATGGACGATACTGTAACTATTACGGACAAAACGTTGCCTTAAACGACTGAATACATTGGATACCAAAGCTTTTGCAGATATGTAGGTCGGTTACAACTGCGGATGATAATGAAATTGATTTCACATGGAAGACGAAATAAACAAACAGTCTGGAGGTAAACATAATACTTCACTTAGCTTCCCCGATCACGCCATCAATGCATTTATAGTGGCCTGCATACATCATCTAGTAAATCATACATGGAATATTTCACACTTCTATATGTCTGAAAAATGATGATAATATTGATCCACCGAAAACATTCACAATGCGACTCTACG
>JARFOD010101322.1:0-16485 GCA_031763545.1 Mopalia muscosa
TAATGTGCCTACCAAGTTACATAAAGATTGGCCTTATACTTTTAGAGTTCTGCTCTGGAAACGGATCAGTAGGCTCCGGACGGACAGACGGACGGACGCTGATCATACCATAATACGACCGATTTTCATCGGGCGTATAAAAATTACAAGAAGGAGAATCTAGGTAACGGGACAGTTTTTCCAGCCACAGTATTGCGGCTTGGCTCTTTTTTTTAGTGGATATTAAAATGAACAAAACAGCGACAGGGCAGACATATGTTTAGAAGATATGCTAAAATTGCTGCATATCCCAAGTGATGGACACGAAAGCTAGCTTTTTGTGAGTTTCGCGATGACTGGCCTGTTAAGAAGAGATATCCATAGGCTATAGTATAATAGAACTCAAGGCAACTTGGCGATGAGCTCAACATAATGTAGCATGTATTAGTTAACAGATGTTAGTAGAGCATATCTTTGTATTAGAGGATTATATAAAAGAAGCTTCATCTTTTGCGCATAAAGGTTTGAAATTTATTAAATCAAACTGAAAGAAAAGGTCTCACAAAATAAGCAAAGAACACACATGATAATTCAAACTATTTGACGCTACACTGATATAATATGTCTGTGTCTTTACTTATTAGCACATGAAGAAACAAATATACAACAACTAAATTATTCATATATGTAACCTCAAATAGAAAGATAGCAACGATCAATCCCATTTTTATCTGAGAGCTAATCCTATGTTAAAATCAGTACAACCTGGGATGAGTCTATATGCAAATCGTAAGTGTGATGTTTCAAAAGAGGTATTGCGGTAACGTTGTTATTGTAATAAGATTTTTCGAGAAGTCTCGTTGAATAAGAAACAATCCCAATGGATTTTACTAACAGATCCATTTTGAAGCAATATAAAGTACGTGGATTGCCTGTTCGTTTTAATACTGATGGCATTGCCAATGATGAACGATCATTACCCAATTACATTCTTGTGTAATTGAGGCTGTTGTGTGGAAGTTTACATCCAAATAGCCTTATTATCGCTGTGGAATAGGCATATTGGTTAACAGAAGAAACCAACTGAATTATCGCTCTGAAATAAACATATTGCTTTACACAAACAAGTCAATTACTTACAAAGGAATTACCGAGCAAGACGACTTTATTAGTCGACACACAATACTATTCGATGTCTAACGTAAATGCCTACTTAAGAATATAAACAGCTAACGATAAAACTGTTAACACATGAAAGCAGCCTGTATTTATGATTTCTTTGTAGCCAACGAACTGTATGCATTATTTGTTAATGATAGCAAATATATGCATTATGAGCAGCAAATTATGGGAAACCATTTCTCAATGCCTTCAGCCCATGGTAGTGGCTTATTGGTTAGCGAATGGATTTCAGGGTAATTTGCCCACACACTAATACCGGTATGTTGACGTTAATTGGGTAGAAACTATATCAATATCTGGCTTTTACTTGTCATCAAATTGTTTTCAAACTGGGTGAAGTCCTCAATTTACTCGAAAAATCAGATCCCAGATATCTTGCCGATCAAAACAGTAACATGTAAAGCGGCGGTATTACAGAATCAATAAAACGTATTTATAGGGAAAACGGGCTAAAAACATTCTTTAAAACCCAACTAAAATTATAAATATACTAGAACATTCAAAAGATAAACATGTTCAAGATAAAAGATGTGTATCAATGCTTAGAACTTTCTTGTTCGCCTCGGTAGGCATAAACGAGCTTAACAAAACTCTAGTTATACACCTCAATTATATCTCAACACAAATGACCGCATTCAAGTGGTGACGATTCTGCAGTTTTCGTCCATACACTAGAAACTGGACACATGATATCACAAACCAAGCGTTTAAACCCTGTATAGCGGTCAACATTTGAACCTAAACTTCTTCACAAATTACGTCTATAAAGTATGTTTATTTATTTCTTTTTTGTTTTCCTGTCTCTCCTTCTAGGCTCACAACATATGGCAAGTTTTCATGACTATCCGGCCCTTACATATTACACTTGTAAAAACAAAAGTGTTTCAATGGTGTCAATGTTGTGATCTATATACACCATACTAACATATTGTTTCAAGCTTTGGTACACTTTATAAGGTAGTTTAATATGGTAACGCTTCTACTAAAAGTGTTTACAATTTTCTATAAGAAAGGAAACGGAGCAAAGTTGGCCGTTGGTGGCAATTTCTATTTAAAACAATTCAAGTTAATAGTATGACGGCACTCATAAATCGTGTCTTCGCGCATGGTTCTTTATGTGTAGTCTACATTCTTTTCCCTGCCAGAACAGCCGATCGACCGACGACGGGGTGTCTAACTTATTGAAACACTTGCACAACCATATGATGTTAAGTATTTTGCTCTGTTGGAAAATAATATTCCTTCAGCGATGAGTATCGCTGCATGTCTAGTTTTAACATGTGATCCCCATAGCCAGAAGTCGAAAGGAACTATAGCTGGCAGACCGTGTTTTAAATTTCAGTGATCAGAATAAGGCAATGGTATCTTTTTCGTTCAATCTTACTTAGCGTGTATATGTGAGGCAGTAAGGTAACCGTAACGACAATGCTGTCACATTGTGTATCCAGGTCCAACCTTGCTTAACAACCGTCCGAAACAAGTCATACCAAACCATTAGTGATCTGGAAGTCAGAGATGAGATGCTATTCACGACTGACCAATACCGAGTGCGTCAACAAGAACAATAGAACACTATCGAATAAGATGTAAAGTCCTCAACATTACTTCCTGTGGATGTACTAAATAAGAATACTAAGCCATATGGCCAGAAACCATTAGAGTTGTTTTGAGTAGTAACTCAACATCTCTCCATTTCTGGGCATTGTCTAACACACCAATTTGATATCATTGTGATTGGGACAAAGTTTACAAGACAAGAGGAAACCTAAGAAAAACACTTCGAAAGAGGCTTATTGAATACATTTTTCGCCTACGGAATATTATTTCTTTTCTTATTGTTTATTTCTTTCTGTACCACATTTGCTTCTAGGCATTAACGGTAATGCTCATTGGTAAGGTTACAAATGTAGCGAACGTATAGCCAATCGGAGAGAAGTTTCAAACGACTATTTGAAAAGCCACTCACAGCCACTTGCCGTCCTTTCTGAAGAAAATCCAAGCTTCTCATAGCTTGTGGTAGTCAAAGAGTTAAGACAAATAAATATTTGAATCCACTGGGTTTCGATGTCACACTATGAAACTACTCAAATACAATATTTTTGTTATTGTTGACAATATCAATATATCCACTACTATCTTTTCTCATCTGCTTGTACAGGAATATAAAAATATTGTACTAAAAATCTGTCTCTCAAACAGCCGATACATCTTAACAGAGGTGGTTACTCATAATTATTTTTTGCCACATACATGTATTTTGTACCCATGCACATTGTTTTTAACTTTCGTCGTATACCTGTATTTTACTCATAACTACTCGAGATTGGGATCCTTTTAGAAGCCATTTCACATGGTTTATATAGAAGACGATTCCATTCATCGGGTCCAATTAGTCAATCACCACACTGATTTTATTTCGAAAATTTGTTAAAACCTATGTTTAAATATATCAAAAGACTGCATCCATAGTTTACAAGTTGAAGAGATATACATCATAAAAATGATGGCTCCGAAAAAACTGAAATTAATTCCAGTTAAAAAGAGGATAACACCTTGCAGACCTTATATTCATGGTTGCACTGTATAAGTGCTCTCGGATATATTATTTGATTTATTCTGTGTTTCACGTTGCGTGTGATATATTTAACCTGGTGGCTTATATATCAGTGTTGTATGGCAAACTGAACGATAAATCCGAGCTTGACCACCTGAGACCCCAACACTCACGGATATCTTTATTTCACCTACACACAGCAGCTTGAAGAATTATACTTCCAATCAGCTTTACTTGGTTTTTATTCGCAGTATGATCTTTGCTCGTTGAATACATGAATATATAGAAAACCAATAATGGTCCACAAACCAGGGCACTGGGTTTCCAAATAGTTGCAGCCAGTTTAAAATAACATGACGGATTCTTTATCGCAACACAGTTCGGAAAAAACTTGTATGTGTGTACCAGCTAAAGTACATATGACATGTAACCTCAGATGCGCATGGGAGTGTTAGCCGTTTACGCCTACGAAACTATTTATAATTTTAGTAAATTGTAATCGTTTCTCATTAAGTTCAGATAACCAGAAACGGAAAAAAAAGTATTTGATTGTTGCAAATATAACAGCGTTTTATAACCAAAACGTCAGCGATAAGCCGTGTACGTAAAAGTTCGTTCGAAGACGGATATAGCTGTCGGAAACATCTGGGAATAGAGTGGCCATAAATAATTCTGGATTTTTTTTTTCACGTAAGAGAATAAACGTACATGTAGTCCGGGATCTGTGTGCCTCAGAAATAAAAAATAAAATCAGAGTCTAATCTAACTTAAAACTAGTTATTTTCGGTTAATCAAGCCCTCTGGGCTAGGGGTAGTTTATTTGAAGAGTAAAAATGCTGTCTTTACTTAGCACTGGAGGAAATTTAAATTTTCAACATTATGTAATCGTTTCACATATTGGTTGTGCCAGTGTTCATTAATGTGGGAATACACCGCGGTCATATAAGTGAAATATCTTTAAACATGGCGAAAAACACCAATCAATCAATCATTCAATCAATCAATAAATAGATCAACAAATCATTATATGGTCACAGCGCTATACGCCATTATATTTGGCGTTTATAAACACTTATCTGCAAATTTAAGAATTTCATTTGTATCAATATCATAATATATAGTCGGTCCAAAATTGTCAGCCAACGATTGTTTCTTTGATTGGATTTTAACACTGACTTAAGGTTATTCCATCCACATGACAGTGTGCCAGCCCAATAGGTGATGAAGGAGACCGCCATTGACACCACTTGTTACAAACAAAGACAGGACAAAGACATAACAATCACAGGACGCCGCCAGGGCAACACGAAAACATGCTGCAAACGAACTGATTTATATTTGGTATCTGTCCAGTTGTCAGGGCAACACTTTACAGTGTTATGAAATGACAGTTTAGTTTCGGCATATTTCTGGTCTTGAAATTTTATTACATTCATATGGGGCTATTTTATTTCATACACTTAACGTGCGTTGTTTATGGCTGCTTTTATTACATGAGAAATTTCTAAAGAGTAATGTTTGTATTAAAGACGGGTTATGGTAACTCTGTTTGCTTCTGTGCACAACTATTAAGTAATATAATTTATTTATATATATATATAATTATATACATATAATATACATCAAAAAAGTAAGTAATGAATTTACGAAGTCTAATTCTGACTTTTAGTAGATATATAATAACCCTACCGACCATCTAATTAGGAAAAAAATATTCTTATGCGAGATAAAGTTTGATTGACCATAGTAATTTGTCTCACCAAATGCTTCTAGCCATCTAAAGCTCTAATACAGTCTAAACCTTGGTTATTGGCATCTCCTGCTGTCATTAAAAACACTACGCAGATAAAAAGAACGTATTCCATTTTGTGAGAGTGCTTATTGGTGTAGAAAGATAAAGGAGTCAATCATTAGTGACACCAAAGAGAACAATCCCTGACGGATGGTTCCATTGTGAAATAGATACATTGTACTGGAAATAGAGGGATAGTGGTTAGATTCAATTAGCTGTCGAGGCCAAGCTGTTTTTTTATGAAGTCTAATTATATTGTGCTCATTACGTTTCCAGAGATAACCATGCAGTTTATTGTAATTATAACGAGTACGGCATTGTGGAAGAGAATACAGATAGGTATCCAGTGTTGAAGGGGAGCATACTTGTGAAACAACCAAGTTTAATAAGGAAACCCCAGATTCGAAATAAAATAATATCCCACTAAACACTTGGTTCACTGGCTCGTGGTGGTAAAATCAGCGTATTTTGGATTAAATAACTACTGCAAACATAATTACAGTTTGGTTTCGGAAAGCCTTTCTGAAAATGAAAGTACAAAGGTCAAATGATAGAAAGTTTACAGGGCATATGACTTATCCATCTCTGGCTGTCGACAATGTTGGATGTACTGTCCAGACTGCATAACATCTTGCATTTAAGGCAATTTATTTCAGTCCATTTTAGCATTATACATAGCAAACGAGCCAAAAATAAAGTTAGGCTCAGATGTCTATGCGAAAACAAATTTACATCGAAAAGAATGATAGAAACTACTGCAACTGTGGTTAAATGATTAGAAATGTTAGATCTTTTTATAGGATCCTGGTGAAGGCAATGTCCGGCAAGAGAATAATTTCATCATGACGACGTCAAAGCCTAAAAAGAAGGCTGAATTGTCTCGCTGGACGGCTTGTGTTGCTTCGGGAAGATGGCCTGTACCGGACAAACAGCCTGATGATAACCAAAACCCATTGGAGTTAATCAGAGCTCGAGCTATTTTATAGTCTGTTATTATAACAACACTTTGAAGCCGCCTACTACAAGAAAGTTTATAAAGAACCGCTATACACATTCCTAATACATTGCAATAACTTAAGATTAACGTGCCTATAACCTGGGTGTTTAGATTTTTCTGGTTGTATTTCCATGTATGTTTTTGATTGAATGATGTGAGGATACCTGAATTTAGCCCAAGTGTTTAAAAGCTCCATTTACAAGCGGATGTCATTGCATGGTAACGATTTTACAAAATACAAACAGAGAATATTTCCCCAGCGCACTAAGTTGTCGTGATTAACTAGGGAATTGCTGTTTACAATATCTTGGCTACTCTGACCATAAGCTAATTTACGGTAGAACTCACTGGTCATAAATCTGCTTTTATGACCATACAGGAGTGTTATGGCCGCCAGGACGCATTTAACAAATTGCATGCATGTGCTTGTAGGGCGAATTGCAAGAATAAGCCATATATGTTGGCATTGGAACTGCACTGATGTCGCTGGAAACGATGTGACAAATTATCGACTCTCATATAATTCCAATTAGACCTCGTGAGGTATGATCTGTTTTGTCCTTCAAATCTTTGGCAATGCCCATTTAAGCCAGTTTCTGCCACTTGCAGCGCACGTTTAGACGCTGCATACGTTTTTAAATTAAATGTGTTCGTCTAATGGTATAGGACTGAAACACATCCATGTCGTTTTAGTCTCATAAATACGAAACGTATATAATATATTATTATGTTGCCCTATTACCAGCGTTAGTAAGTCGGATGATGATTTGCGGATTATTGATGGTGCCCATCCATAAGACTGATTTATGGTACGAACATGAAACAGTTAATGAATTCTTTTTAAAACAATGTAACTCTGCAAAAACAATCTCGAGCGCTAAGTCACATTCAGAACATCAACGATTTTCAGACGAAATTAGCTTTAGCTGAAAATACTTTGCTGGTGTTACACACATTGAATAGTCAATGTCGACCTGAAACGCGGTGGATGAAATTGTACACCCGCTAATCAGGGAACATATCACACTCGTACACACAACTTTCAATAACCAGTTTTATTATTAACATACAGCGCAAAAGCGTTATAAATGGATATATGACCAGATTGTGCTCTAAAAAAAAGGGAAAGAATTTCAGCCTAACGAGATGAGGACGTAAACAGGCAGATTTAAATAATTGATTAAAGTTAAAAAAGAATCGGCCTTTGTTAGAATTATCCCTGTCCGTCTGACATAGATTGACAAAACAATGTTTTAACACTGGTTAACGTCTTTCTGGTAGAAAGGGTAACTATGCTGTCGATGGTATTGTGTGTAACACGGGTTAAAGCCTTTCTGGTAGAAAGGGTAACTATGTTTTCGATTGTATCGTGTGTAACACTGGTTAACGCCTTTCTGGTAGAAAGGGTAACTATGCTGTCGATGGTATCGTGTGTAACACTGGTTAACGCCTTTCTGGTAGAAAGGGTGACTATGCATGCTGTCGATGGTATCGTGTGTAAGGGCTAGTTGGTGTTTTGTCGTGCATTTAGTGTGTATATGTAAGGCAACAATGTAACCTTAACGACAAGGCTGTCTTGTTGTGTATTCATGTCCAACCAATCCTAAACTACCAGCACGTATATTGGTTTGAAAGATATATTCACAACCGAAACAAGTCATACGAAACCATCGGTGAAATCGAAGTCAGCTAAGAGATATATTCGCGACTGACCAATACCGAGTGCCAAAACAAGAATAATAGAACACGTTTTCGAATAAGATGAACGTCATCAACGTTAATTTCCTTGAATGTACTAAATAAGTATACTGAGCCATAGAGCCAGAAACCATTAGAGTTATTTTGGGTTATTGCAATAGCAGTAATAACTTAACATCTCTCCATTTCTGGGCACTGTCTAACAGATCAAAAACGCGTTGGAAGGCACTTATTCAAATGCATTGGCTACGGACTATTTGTCCTAGTCTGCTGTCCTGTACAACGTTTGCCTCTGAGCATTAAAGCTATTGGTTAGGTTAAACATGTTGTGGACGAATAGCCAATCGGAGATAAGATTACAACGATTACTTGACGGGCCATTAACATCATTTTCTGAAGAAAATCCAAGCTTTTCACAGCCAATGGGGTCAGACACATACATACTTGCATCCACTGGGTTGCACTACAAAATTATTCCAATACAGATATAGTGGGGTTTTTTTTGTTTTACGATATCAACTTTGGCCAGCCCTTCGTTTTATCGTGTATTTGTACAGGAATATCACAATATTTTACTAGAAAAGGCAGTAACTGCCCCTCAAACAGCTGGTGCATCGTAACAGAGGAATATTACTCAGAAATGCGAAATTCTCCCCTCTGTCCCCTATCTCATAGCTCTCGTCAATTTAATTTAGCAGACTATTTTGTTTTATTCCTACTTTCAATAATATACTCTTTGGGTTTAGCTGGGCATCTGCGTGTACTGTCTTTTTGCCACATATTTTGTACGCCATGTCATTGTTAACTTTTCTCGAACATGGTTATAAAGAAGACGATGCCATACATCGGGTCCAATTAGACGATGACCACACTGATTTTATTTCGAAAATATGTTAAAACCTATATTTAAATAATCAAAAGACTGTCCCGAGAGTTTACAAGCTAAAGAGATATACATTATAAAAATGTTGACTCTGAGAAAGATGAAATTAATTCCAAAAATCCTATTGACGCTCACATCACAAAGAGGATAACCCCTTACAGACCTAATATTCACGCTTGGACTATAGAAGTGCATGCTCTAGAATATTATTTGATTTAGTCTGTGTTCAACGTTCTGTGTGATATTTTTACCCTGGCGGTTTATATATTGGTGTTGTATGTCAAACTGAACGATAAATCCCAGCTTGACCACCTGAGACCCCAACAGTCACGGATATATATCTCTCGTCTACACACATCAGTTTGAAGCATTAGACTTACAGTCAGATTTACTTGGTTGTTATTCGCAGTATGATCTTTGCTTGTTAGAGACACGGGAATATATAGAAAATCAATAATGATCCATAAACCAGGGCACTGGGTTAACAAATAGTAGCAGCCAGTTAAAACTTACGATGACAAGATTCCGTATCGTAACAAACAGTGCGGAAAAACATAAAGACGTTTATTTGTGTACCACCTATAGTACATATGATATGTGACCTCAGATGAACATGTGTGTGTTTGACGTCTACGTCTAGGAACATATTCATCATTTTACTAAATTGTAATCGTTCCTCATTCAATTTAGATAACCAGAAACGGAAAAACAAAAGTATTTGATTGTTGCAAATATAACGGCGTTTTATAACCAAGACGTCAGCGATAAGCCGTGGACGTAAAAGTTCGGTCGGAGCCGGATATAGCTGTCGGAAACATCTGGGAATAGAGTGGCCATAAATAATTCTAGATTTTTTCACGTAAGAGAATAAAAGTACATGTAGTCCGGGATCTGTGTGCCTCCGATATAATTTTTTTACAGGTATTCCAGGAGTATGAGTCTAATCTAACTTAAAACTAGTTATTTTCGGTTAATGAAGCCGTCTGGGCTAGGGGTAGTTTATTTGAAGAGTAATAATGCTGTCTTTACTTAGCACTGGAGGAAATTAAATTTTCAACATTATGTAAACGTTTCACATATTGGTTGTGCTAGAGTCCATTAATGTTGGAATACACCGCGGACATACAAGTGAAATATCTTTAAACATGGCGAAAAACACCAATCAATCAATCATTGAATCAATCAATAAATAGATCAACAAATCATTATATGGTCACAGCGCTATACGCCATTATATTTAGCGTTTATAAACACTTATCTGCAAATTTAAGAATTTCATTTGTATCAATATCATAATATATAGTCGGTCCAAAATTGTCAGCCAACGATTGTTTCTTTGATTGGATTTTAACACTGACTTAAGGTTATTCCATCCACATGACAGTGTGCCAGCCCAATAGGTGATGAAGGAGACCGCCATTGACACCACTTGTTACAAACAAAGACAGGACAAAGACATAACAATCACAGGACGCCGCCAGGGCAACACGAAAACATGCTGCAAACGAACTGATTTATATTTGGTATCTGTCCAGTTGTCAGGGCAACACTTTACAGTGTTATGAAATGACAGTTTAGTTTCGGCATATTTCTGGTCTTGAAATTTTATTACATTCATATGGGGCTATTTTATTTCATACACTTAACGTGCGTTGTTTATGGCTGCTTTTATTACATGAGAAATTTCTAAAGAGTAATGTTTGTATTAAAGACGGGTTATGGTAACTCTGTTTGCTTCTGTGCACAACTATTAAGTAATATAATTTATTTATATATATATATAATTATATACATATAATATACATCAAAAAAGTAAGTAATGAATTTACGAAGTCTAATTCTGACTTTTAGTAGATATATAATAACCCTACCGACCATCTAATTAGGAAAAAAATATTCTTATGCGAGATAAAGTTTGATTGACCATAGTAATTTGTCTCACCAAATGCTTCTAGCCATCTAAAGCTCTAATACAGTCTAAACCTTGGTTATTGGCATCTCCTGCTGTCATTAAAAACACTACGCAGATAAAAAGAACGTATTCCATTTTGTGAGAGTGCTTATTGGTGTAGAAAGATAAAGGAGTCAATCATTAGTGACACCAAAGAGAACAATCCCTGACGGATGGTTCCATTGTGAAATAGATACATTGTACTGGAAATAGAGGGATAGTGGTTAGATTCAATTAGCTGTCGAGGCCAAGCTGTTTTTTTATGAAGTCTAATTATATTGTGCTCATTACGTTTCCAGAGATAACCATGCAGTTTATTGTAATTATAACGAGTACGGCATTGTGGAAGAGAATACAGATAGGTATCCAGTGTTGAAGGGGAGCATACTTGTGAAACAACCAAGTTTAATAAGGAAACCCCAGATTCGAAATAAAATAATATCCCACTAAACACTTGGTTCACTGGCTCGTGGTGGTAAAATCAGCGTATTTTGGATTAAATAACTACTGCAAACATAATTACAGTTTGGTTTCGGAAAGCCTTTCTGAAAATGAAAGTACAAAGGTCAAATGATAGAAAGTTTACAGGGCATATGACTTATCCATCTCTGGCTGTCGACAATGTTGGATGTACTGTCCAGACTGCATAACATCTTGCATTTAAGGCAATTTATTTCAGTCCATTTTAGCATTATACATAGCAAACGAGCCAAAAATAAAGTTAGGCTCAGATGTCTATGCGAAAACAAATTTACATCGAAAAGAATGATAGAAACTACTGCAACTGTGGTTAAATGATTAGAAATGTTAGATCTTTTTATAGGATCCTGGTGAAGGCAATGTCCGGCAAGAGAATAATTTCATAATGGCGACGTCAAAACCTAAAAAGAAGGCTGAATTGTCTCGCTAGACGACATGCCTTGCTTCAGGAAGATGGCCGGTACCGGACAAACAGCCTGAAGATAACCAAAACCCATTGGAGTTAATCACAGCTCGAGCTATGTTAAAAAGTCTGTTATTAATAATTTGGGCTGGGCTTAGGACACTTAATGTAGACAACACTTTGAAGCCGCCTACTACAAGAAAGTTTATAAAAAAAACCGCTATACACATTCCTAATACATTGCAATAACTTAAGATTAACATGCCTATAACCTGGGTGTTTATATTTTTTCTGGTTGTATTTCCAGGTCTGTTTTTGATTAAATGATGTGAGGGTACCTGTTTTGACTAAGAACATGCAAGCGCCATCAATGTAACGCTCAATTCCATTCCCAGCGTCGGATAATATATTAACGTAGAATTTAGCACAAGTGTTTAAAAGCTCCATTTACAAGTGGATGTCATTGCATGGTAACGATTTTACAAAATACGAACAGAGAATATTTCCGCAGCGCACTAAGTTGTCGTGATTAACTAGGGAATTGCTGTTTACAATATCTTGGTTACTCTGACCATAAGCTATTTTACGGTGGACTCCCTGGTCATAAATCTGCCTTTACGACCATACAGGAGTGTTATGGCCGCCAGGATGCATTTAACAAATTGCATGCATGTGCTTGTAGGGCGAATTGCAAGAATTGGCCATAAATGTTGGCATTGGAACTGCACTGATGTCGCTGGGAACGACCTGACAAATTATCGGCTCTCATATAATCCCAACTAGAGCTCGTGAGTTATGATCGGTTTTGTCGTTCAAGTCTTTGGCAGTCCATTTCAGTTAGTTTGTTCAACTTGCACCGCACGTTTGGACGGTGTACACGCGTTTAAATTAAACCCGTTTGTCTAATGGTATACAATTAAACATATCTATGTCGTTCTAGTCTCATAAATACGTATACGTATATAATTATTTTGTCCTCTTGTCGCAGTAAGTAATTCGGATGATGATTTGCAGATTATTGATGTTGTCCATCAATAAGGATGATTTATGGCACGAAAAGGAAACGGATAATTAATTCTTTTGAAAACAATGTAACCCTGCACAAACAAACTTATGCGCCATGTCACTCTTATAACTTTTAGCCATTTTCAGACGAAATGAACTGTAGCTGAAAATAACCTGCTGGTGTTACACACGTTGAATAGTCAATGTGTGTACTCCACCAGAAACGAGGTGGATGAAATTGTACACCCGCTGATCACTGAACATATTACACTCGAACATAAAATGTTCAACAACCAGTTTCATCATAATGCATACAATGATTATACAATAGTCGTGATCGTGCAAGCCGAATCGGTGACGACGTGTTATAAAGGATATATGGCCAGATTGTACTCTAAAAAAATACAGAATTGCAGCCTGACGAGACGATGACGTAAACTGGCAGATTTAAATAATTGATTAAACTTATATAAGAGTCGGCCTTTGTTAGAATTATCCCTGTCCGTCTGACATAGATTGAGAAAAGAATGTGTTAACACTGGTTAAACCTTTCTCGTGGAAAGGGTAGCTATGCTGTCGATGGTATCGTGTGTAACACTGGTTAAAGCCTCTCTGGTAGAAAGGGTAACTATGCTTTCGGTCGTTTCGTGTGTCACTCTCTGGTAGAAAGAGCATCTATGCTGTCGGTGTTATCGTCTGTAACTTTCTGGTAGAAAGGGTAACTATGATGTTTATGGTATTGTGTGTGACACGGGTTTGAAGCCTTTCTAGTAGAAAGGAAACTATGCTGTCGCTGGTAGCGTGTGACACATTGAAGTAAAACAATCTGACAAACGCGTAAAATATCATAAAGTATATATGCTGATTGTGTCAAACAGAAATTTAGAATGTTAAGTAACGAAGGAATCGGATAAACTATCTAATAATCGTTCTCAATAAACATTCAACTACAAACTGCGAACAGAAATGATTGTTTTTCTGATTGTAGTTTAACGTCGTACTCAAGGATATTTTACTTATATGATGACAGATTGTCAACACTCTTCCTTGACGGTGGAAAACCTCGTAAAAACCTCCCCGCGATTGCCGGAGCCTCATCTTGTGACTTACTGATATACCTGCGGGTCGATACACGGACAATACGTCGAAGCAGGATTAGTAAGACACACGCTAACCACTAAGCAAAGGCCCGAAATGCCATTTGAGATACATGTATCTAAAAGTATTCATACCTTACAGAGGATGACTCTCGTACCCTGTTACCTTGATATAAAAGAAGCGGCTGTTAACTGTATGTGGATAACCTTTCCACACGATGAAACTAGTTATCTTAATGTTACGCAGACAGCCTTGATTACTATCTCTGTGTTGATGTATCTTTGTCCTGATCGTTTATAAGCTGAATTCTTCAATGTCATCTGAAGAGATTCTACACCCGTTGTGCTAATTAATCTCCAGCTTTGTTAAAGCAAACAATTTGGACAACTGCCAACAATGGGTTTCCCGATACGACATATACAACCTCATTGCTTACTGTTAGATAATGGTAAATTTAACATTTATTAAACAGTGTTCATCTTATTGGTAGTGATGTGATACCGATATTTGTATTTACTGTAAACCACTGAGTAGTTGGCGGAACCAAACAATGAATGAAAATGATCTCAATCACGGCACAATCGTGGGGAAAAAAAAACAATTCAAATTTAGTGCCATCCTTACCCACCGTTTAAACAAAGTAAAGTTACACCCATTTATCAAAGGTGATCAACCCAACCCGACGCACATAGGGTACATACTTTGCCAACGGTGTGGAATTAGCGTTTGAGTGAGCTCCATGATGCACTGGTACCCTCGGAGCTCAGGGGCAACAAGAAACCGATTTGTTGTATGATGTCTTTTTATTGTCCTGGGATCGTCATAATTATAGTGTCTCTGTTTATTGCAAGTGATGTCAAGGGAGGGTTGTTTCGCTCATTAAGCGAAATGAAATAACTTTAATTTTATCCGTAAACCAAATTTGATGGTTTCTGATCGGCTAATTTGCAAGGGGGCACAATCCCGAAAAGACACCGTAAGATTTTTCACGTCGAAAGATTGCACAGGAATTATAAAACAAACATGGCTGCCTTTGATTCAAATTTTGATATCAGCATTTAATAAAACTGACTGTAGAAATCGATTTTTTGTTTGAAACATTAAGCAGTACTAAAAGCCTAAGCCAAATTGTCTTCAAGAGTATTTTTTAACCCTTTTTGTGCTTTATTTCGAAATAGTTACATACTTATTAATTAACAAATTATATAAATAATTTGTTTTTTCCATGATTCCCTTTGAAGGACAAAGTAACGATTGGGCTACATTGAGAATAGCCCAACAATCTCTCTTCCTTCAAAAGGTGTCAGCACTAATTAACGAATGAGTATTTAGCCATTTGGCTAGAAAGCACAAAAAGAATGAAATTGTGTGTTAAATATAAGTATTTATTGCAAACAATAATAGAAAAGTCAAATGAATTCTAAATGCAATGATTTTGCCCAGGGCAGATCGGGACCTGACTCGGTTATATGCATTTGTTCATCACACGTTTTTCACACGATCCAGGGTTTTTTTTTTACACACGCTTCGTTCAAACTTGGAATCAAAGATCCATAAGTGTTCCTTCGGGGAAAGTGTAACAACGAGAGAGCTTTGTCAAAGACAGGATTCGCTTATGCTGAAAAAAGAACTGCAGTTGGTGAGTGTGTTTTCAGGAAGAAGTCCTTAACAGAAGGTCTAGGAGAAATAATGAATCAGAGTTGTTTAGGTCACATAAATCAATGCAATATGACGGATCTGGACACGTTAGAAATGATAAAATTGTATTATTTTTTTTTTCCAACCGATATCTTGACTCGCATACCGTATTATAGAGGAGAGGTGAAAATTGGTACACAAAAATGACAATTTTTTCTGAACGGACATCATTGCAAAGTTTTTTCGAGATTGATTTGATTTATTTAGCTGCTTCCTACTTAAAACAGTTTCATTTGTTAAATATTCAGTGCATTTGTCAATATTATCTAGGATCAAAATCAACATAAAGACTTAGAGGGAAGCATGTGCCGATTTTAAAGAGACTAATGTGTGGTAGTTTACTCGAAACCAGTTTAATGCCACATAATTGGCAAATAATACAAGAGTAACGGCAATATTAAAATTGTACTCTCAGACAATCTATGCTCCGATCACCGGTTTTCGAACACTTGATAAAGTCACGTGACAGGTTTAAAAGCGTCCTAATTAACCTTCACACCGGCCTCTGGGGTTGCTGTTTCTTTTTTGACGAAATACTGCTCTTATATTTTAACATCATTCCGCATAAAAAAAAATTACAGAAAAACAAGCGAAAATATTTAAATTGTCGAAAACCGGTGATATCTTACTAGTGCAAATCTTCGGTTCCAAGTAAAACATATTTCAAGCTGAGAGTATATTCCCAAAGAATCGTACGCTCTTCTTCGCACAAAAAAAAAATCTTAACTCCTTCGTAAGATTCGTTTTCACAGTTCCTATTTTCAC
>JARFOD010101333.1:0-16484 GCA_031763545.1 Mopalia muscosa
TGCCCTCGGCAGAAGCTGCGCTTCAGATTGACCGTAACATGATGGGTGCCCAAACTTTTACCCTGGATCAGGCCCTGCTATACCTAACAAACAACCAAACTAACGTTAACTACATTGTAAAAAAAACTCCAATATTTTCAATGTATGAGAACAAGGCCTTACTTTCGCATAAACAAACCGTCGAATGCAACCTGTGTTTGTAATCTGATGCTATTATTTTGTTAAATGTCTGTATGAGGTATATTCAGCACCATGAGGTTGTCCTTTGAGATAATTTGCTAGTTTACTATTGGTGTAATGTCATTTGGTATGCTGTTAAAATGTCATTCCCATACACGTTAACACTTGTATCTAAATAAGCCTATATCTATATACTTGCTTTGCACATGTACAGATAAGTATAACTTGGACACAAATTTACTAAACTTCTAAAGTTTTTTATTTTTTTAATTTTTTTTTGTGCAAACAATTTTGGGTTTCCATTTTGTAAAAAAGATCACAGAAATCCAGTTGGCAGTATGCACAAAGTTGTCTCCTTTAGGTTGTGGATACCAATGTGACTATGGAAGGACAGCTCTCTGTAGACTTCACTCAGGCTCTACACTTGCAAACTCACAAACCAGAGTGAACCAGGCAAGTCGAGTACACTCTTAAGCAAGAGTGAGCCAGGCTTTAGTCAACTCACAATCAAGAGTGAACCAGGCTCTAGTAAACTCACAAACAATGGTGAACCAGGCTTTAGTAAACTCACAAACAATGGTGAACCAGGCTCTAGTAAACTCACAAACTAGATTGAACCAGGCTCTAGTAAACTCACAAACTAGATTGAACCAGGCTCTAGTAAACTCGTAATCAATAGTGAACCAGGTTCTAGTATACTCACAAACAATAGTGAACCAGGCTCTAATAAACTCACAAACAACAGTGAACCAGGCTCTAGTAAACTCACACTCAATAGTGAACCAGGCTCTAGTATACTCACAAACAATAGTGAACCAGGCTCTAGTAAACTCACAAACAATGGTGAACCAGGCTCTAGTAAACTCACAAACAATAGTGAACCAGGCTCTAGTAAACTCACAAACAATAGTGAACCAGGCTCTAGTAAACTCACAAACTAGATTGAACCAGGCTCTAGTAAACTCACAATCAAGAGCGAACCAGGCTCTAGTAAACTCACAATCAAGAGTGAACCAGGCTCTAGTAAACTCACAAACAATAGTGAACCAGGCTCTAATAAACTCACAAACAATAGTGAACCAGGCTCTAGTAAACTCACAATCAAGAGTGAACCAGGCTCTACTCACAATCAATAGTGAACCAGGCTCTAGTAAACTCACAAACAATAGTGAACCACGCTCTAGTAAACTCACAAACAATGGCGAACTAGGTTCTAGTAAACTCACAAACAATGGTGAACCAGGCTCTAGTAAACTCACAAACAACAGTGAACCAGACTATGGTAAACTCACAAACAAGGGGAAACCAGGCTCTAGTACACTCACAAACAAGTTTGAACCAGGCTCTAGTAAACTCACAAACAACAGTGAACCAGACTCTAGTAAACTCACAATCAATAGTGAACCAGGCTCTAGTAAACTCACAATCAATAGTGAACCAGGCTCTAGTAAACTCACAAACAATACATAGTGAACCAGGCTCTAGTAAACTCACAAACAATACATAGTGAACCAGGCTCTAGTATACTCACAATCAATAGTGAACCAGGCTCTAGTAAACTCACAAACTAGATTGAACCAGGCTCTAGTAAACTCACAAACTAGATTGAACCAGGCTCTAGTAAACTCACAAACAATAGTGAACCACGCTCTAGTAAACTCACAATCAAGAGAGAACCAGGCTCTAGTAAACTCACAAACAAAGGGAAAACAGGCTCTAGTAAACTCACAAACAAAGGGAAACCAGACTCTAGTACACTCGCAAACAAGAGTGAGCCAGGCTGTAGTAAACTGTAGAGTTTTCCACCCTATTAGGCAAGGAACAGTGTGTAGTGGACAGTCTTTTGTCATAAAGACAAGGTCAGAGTGTATCAGTGCAGCTTTAATGTCTGTCTTGATATAAATGTGAAACTGTGAACAAAATCTCAACAGTATGGTGCAAAACACCTAGCAAATAAAAGAAATAAATACCTCATTGTTTCATGTATGAATGCACTTTTATTCAATGTACATGTTGTACTGTAGTGTACATCTAGGTATTTTTTATTTGCTAAGCCATAAATGATCTTTTTTGTAATTTTCTGACAAATCTGTGTCACATGTTTGATTACTCCTGCATTCAGCAACCGTTAAACTAGGTCAATTCGCACAGCTGGAACAAGAGTACTATTAGAGTCAGTGTGCAGAGAGTGGCAATTAACAATGTCTTTTGAAATATTCATACCATCAGAAAAAAAAAAAAAAAATACTCTCAATTATTTTTGTATTGTTTAAAGGCCTATTTTATTTTCAAGTATTTTTATTATATATATTATATATTTTGCCAATTAATGTGCTCTTTTGAAGGCATTGCAGGGGGGCATAGACATCCAACTATTGAATTTTTGACTGAAAAAACTATTGAATTTTTTTGTGTTTTTTTGTTGTTGATCATATTGTAACATTAGATTGGAAGTCTAAATTGAATTGTTAACAAATGATGCCTCATTTGAGTTTAATGTCCAGCTAAACTTCCCATTTAGGGTAGTTAATACTGACTTCTATGAATCCTTGCGTTGCAAATCAACTATTGTCGGATTGAAAGATGTATAAGTTATAAACAAATGTGACATATATTTAAATGTATGTCAGTAGGTCTAATTTATTCAATTAGCCGGGCGATCAGAGTTGAACAGGCATTGAATTAAATTATCTACCTTTTTTCGATTCTGGTTACAAAATAATGGGAATCTAGGATGACAGGAAATCCATAATCCATGAACACTGGGTTAGAGCTAGATGTAGATATTGGACATGATATGTCCACCTAGCATTAGTAACCATGTCAGCCGAGAAAAGCGTAAATTAATGATTGAATCACTACTGACATTTGAGAATGGAACAGCCTAAAATAAAAACAGAGGTTCAAAAATAGAAATATTATCTCATTTTGATGTAACAACAAACACACATGGAAGCCAGGGATTAGGTAGAGGGTTATCTACCCAACTTTTGGACACCCTGAATTGAAGGATTGCCCCATCATGTAAACCTGTTTTTAGAAACTTTAACATGCAGAAGATAGGGAGACTAATTATTGAATACCAAGTTACTCAAAAATATGTAATTAGACAGACAGAGAGTTACGTGTCCTGATGGCTAAGCTGATGTGCCAGAGACAGAGTTATACGTCTGTGTCATCATAAAACGATGATTAGATGGTAAACTTTGTGCCCCTTCATGTATTACTGCTATAAAGGCATTAAAAAAGTGGAATATGGTTAATACATAAATCAGCAAATGATGACACTCCATTATGGCACGTTTGAAAAATGTGTGATAGAAGAATTACCCCAATTAGCCATGAAATCTAAGCAAAGAGACAAAGACAGGGCTCTCGATGAATAAAATCCACCACTCTTGTACATTCAGGTCCAGCTTGTTAAATTATTAAGTAATTAACGGTTATTTTTACTCGAATGTAAGTGCAATACAGATGTTTGTCTTTGAAAATATGCGATAAAAATAATCAGTTTAGGTTGAAAATCTGTGATCTTTCCCTCTACAGCTGTGTTTATGTAACCATTTACCATTGGAGTTTATACATTCTGGAATTTGTATGAGCAAGTCACATGTTGTGCTTTTTTGTGGTTTCCTGCCGGTTTTCCACCGTAATAAGGTTGTATCGTGTGAAGTGGACAATCTGTCGTCATATAAGTGAAATACCCTTGAGTACGACATTAAACACCAATCAAACAAACAAACAAACATTCCTGAATTTGTGAAGCCTATAAATGTGAAACCTTTGAGCACAGTGTTGTTTGAGCACAATTTGCATACCTGATTGACTAGAAGCTTTAACCCTCTGTACCCTCTTTTTACTAGCTTTCCTCTTGGTTTTCCTCGTAATTTGGCTGTGTACAGTGTGAAGTGGACAATTTGTCATCATATACATGTACATGTTAAGTGAATAACCTTGAGTACCAATTAAACCCCAAACAGTCAAACAAACCAAGTCAACCTTCCATCAGTTGCTCTATGAGCTAAGGGGCAACTTTAAGAATATCTGCTGGTGATCTTTTTGTATTGTATCCTGTTTGTCGGATGTCCTGTATTGTTTTTGTTTGTTGCCAGTGGTGTCTAATAGTGTGGTTTGCTTCACCCATACTCATTGGGATTGTGAGTATGACGTTAAATCCCAATCAAATAAACAAACATTGGGATTGCTCATTGGTTATTAATATAGTACATGAGTGAAATAACCTTTAATATAATGTCAAATACCGACAATTGTGGGTTGGTTTTTGCTGGGTTTCCTCTTGGTTTCCACCCTACACGTATTTAAGCAAGGAATGATGTGAATCTGACAATCTGTCATCATGTAACTGAAATACCCTTGAGTACGACATTAAAATAAACCCCAATCAAACAAACAAACTCTATCTTGTGGCGACAGTGTCAGTTCCATGGTCAAATGTCTGTTGTAGCCAATCATCTATTAAATTCTTGTTTTGAACTTCAAATTTTTGGATGACTAGGGAATCTGTTTGTTACTGGCTGAAAACCACACAAGTCTTTCTGTACTGTGATTTGTGTCTGCCTTGTCATGTATTTATATATATATATATATATATATATATATATATATATATATAACTAGTGATTGATTTCCTTCTGCAGGTACAACATCAGTGAAGTATGTATTAATGAATGGCATAATAGCACCATTGTGGATTTATCATGGAAGACTGATTTTTTTGTATTACACCTCACATACAGTATATTTTAAGACTTACTGTAAGTCTATTTTACCTTGTATTATATTTTTAAAAATTAAACACACTGGCACCATTTATTCTATATTCTTCATGCCCTGGTAAATTGACATGGACTTTTATCCCTGACAGATATATACATGTACATGATGTATGTGAAAAGAATAAGCTACATGCATCTGACATGCAGAGTTGCAGATTATTTATTAAGGGTAATAGACCATCAGGTACATGTACATGCATATGAGTGAGTTTTCCATCATAATTAGGGCCCCGCAGCCCTGGCTTAGTGTTAGAGTGCGCTTCCTAAACTGAACCTGCTTCGATTTACCGTTCAACGGATCAAGTCTGTCTGTTGACCACCGTAATAAGGCTGTGTACAGTTTGAAGTGGGCAATTTGTTGTCATTTAAGTGAAATACCCTTGAGTACAACGTTAAACACCAATCAAAAAAACAAAATACACAGTAATTAGGCAGGGAACTGTGTGAAGTAGACAATCCAGCATATAAGTGAAATCCTTAGAATATGACGTTAAACCCCAACCAGACAAACAAACAAACAAGCAAGCTACACAAAACCTACCTGTTGTGTTCATCTACTACTTTAGTTTTCATAACATTTTGAAATAAGCGAAAGCTACCATGATTTTTTCCTCAAAATCAATCAGTGTGCCTTTCTCACATTTGATGGACTGTCTTCCCAATTTGAGAATGAGTTTTGGTGGGACATAGCTGGGTATCTCCCAGTTGGGAAACCTGTCTTCATGAGTTTTCAACGAACAGGACAATATCTTTTTTGGCAAAATAAAATCCCATAAAGATTCGATATGCAGGCCTTATTTCTAAAGGTTTCATACAACTGGACATCGTATCTCAATTAATTGTAGAATACAAGTCTATAAGATATGTATTCGCATCTACATAATCTTTAATCTTTTTGTCCTGTCTTGACCTGGTTTATAGCGAGTGACCTTGAAATAGGATTTCTTTCCTTTATTTTTATGGTTGATGCGCAATAATAGGGGAGTCAAATACCCTAGAGTATCATTAAAAACCCCAATAAACCAATCAGTCGGAGAAGAGACATTCATGGGTTGATCTAGATGCAGCATTCTGAATCTGTTATAGTCTACATGTATCATACAATGAGCCTTATTTAGAGTTACAGAGTAAGGGTGCACATAACTGTAATGTCAAATTTATTTTTTTCACTTACCAGCTATGATTGGTTAAATTGGTATTGTCCAAAACATTGACATACTGAACTTTTGCGCCCATTTTTTAGGCCAAACAACACTATTTTCCTTGTTGAAAAGACAAGAATACTGTACATGTATCTTTGCCACCCCACCATTTTTCTCTTTACCTCCCTGACTGTAGACTTGAAATTTTAGCAGAAAGGCCAGAAACTTCCACTTTTTGGGCATGTTTTTAAAATGATACAGAATTTGGTCGATGGGGTTATTTATTATTCCTGCATTAAGCCAATAAGTTTACTTAATTGAAGATTTAAGGTATACATAAAGATCGAATTACACGGTTAAGTTTAGGATATTTAACCGCGGTACGTGTAGCTACAGTTTATCAAGTAAGCTGACATTTGACTCTTAAATTTACATATTTTGTCCTTCGTGTATTTTATCAATATTTTTCATCCAGTGCTTGTCTATTATCTCATTGAGTTTTTTCCTGTTTTTTGATGGTATACAGTTTTGTTCATCAAATAGCGGTTAACTGAACATTAATGTTCTGTGGATTCCAGGATCTTAGATACTGTTGAATCAGATTTAAATACGACCTGTGAACAAGGGACTGAATGCTGTTGTATCAGATTTAAATACGACCTGTGAACAAGGAACTGAATGCTGTTGTTAGCAAAACAAAACTATCATAAATTAGTCCTAGGTATGGCTGCAAATTTATTTCATTGACATTTAATGTAGACCTCAATTGCCTTTCGGCTTAATTGCCTTGTTCATGTTGGTGTCTGGTGAAAATATGTGATGAACCCAACTACAATATCCCCAGTCTATGATGTCTGGGAATCCTGTTTACCCCCTAAATCCATTCAGATTTCATCATTAATTTATCGATGTAAAATAAACAACCCAACATAAACCAGTCTTCAAAGCAAGTGACAGCCATTTAGTATGTCACCCCAGATTGGGTCAACTGACCATGAAGTTTAGTTATTTCTAACAGGCTAGTATATAAACAGCATAGAGCTTCTGATGCTACTTCAATGTGCCGCTGATTGAGTGCACTTGTCAACCATCGGGTATATGAGTGAGTCACATGATTTGGCACTTCTAATCGCAGGCAGGGGTGGAAATGTTAAAAATATTTTATCACACATTTTTCCAATTTTGTCCTGCAGGTCATTTAACACAGTGTTAAATTCTGTGAAACTTTGCAGAACAATCTAAATTTTTTACTGGAAATGTCCTGCAAATGTGTACATAATTGCACCCCTGGCAGGGGGTGTTTTTTATGAGGTTTCCTTTCTGTTTCCACTGTATTTAAGTAAAGCACATTGCGTAATGGGCAACCAGTCATCATATACCGGTCATAAAATGCCTTCGAGTATCAGGTTAAACTCCAATCAAACACACAAGAGTCATGAGATATAACTAAAATCCTTGACCAGACCCAGTACTGTATTATTTTGTTTGTTTGAATCGAGTTTAACATCGTACTCAAGGGTATTTCAGTTATATGACCTCTGGTTGTCACGCATTTCCTTGCCTCATGAAAGTGGAAAAATAGGAGTAAACCTCTTAAAAACCACCCCAGAGCCAGAGCCACATTGTGTTCCTGACCAGATGGAGCACAAAGCTAACAGAAATAACTGAAGTCTGGTCAGATGGAGCACAAAGCTAACAGAAATAACTGAAGTCTGGTCAGATGGAGCACAATGCTAACAGAAATAACTGAAGTCTGGTCAGATGGAGCACAAAGCTAACAGAAATAACTGAAGTCACCGGTCAGATGGAGCACAATGCTAACAGAAATAACTGAAGTCTCCGGTCAGTTGGAGCACAATGCTAACAGAAATAACTGAAGTCTGGTCAGATGGAGCACAATGGCAACAGAAATAACTGAAGTCTCCGGTCAAATGGAGCACTATGCTAACAAAAAAACTGAAATCTATTGCAACATGGAGCACAATACTAACAGAAAAAAATTGAAATCCCCAGTCTGGTGGATCACTATGCTGACAGAAATAACGGAAACCCCCGGTCAGATGGAGCACTTTGCTGACAGAAATAATTGAAATATCTGACTAGATGAAGCACTATGCTGACACAAATAACTGAAATCCCCAGCCAGATGGATTACTTTGCTGATAAAAATAACTGAAGTCCTTGGCCAGATGGGTCACTATGCTGACAGAAAAAAGTCAACTCCTCAGCCTGACAGAAATAACTGACCTGATAGAGCATCTGAGGACAGAAATAACTGAAGTGTCCGGCCAGATGGAGCACTATGCTGACAGAAATAGCTGAATTCCCAGGCCAGATGAATCACTATGCTGACACAAATAACTGAAATCCCCAACCAGATTGATCACTTTGCTGATAGAAATAACTGAAATCCCTGGCCAGATGGAACACTATGCTGACACAAATAACTGAAATCCCTGGCCAGATTGTTCAATATGCTGACAGAAATTCAGGGCCAGATGGATCACTATGCTGACACAAATAACTGAAATCCCTGGTCAGATAGATCACTTAGCTGACACAAATAACTGAAATCCCTGGTCAGATGGATCACTTAGCTGACACAAATAACTGAAATCCCTGGACAGATGGAGCACTATGCTAATATAAATAACTGAAATCTGTGGCCAGATCGATCACTTAAGTGACAGAAATAACAGAAAACCCTGACTAGATGGAGCACTATGCTGACAGAAATAACTCAGAATTACCTGGCTAGATTACCTGGATAGATGGATCACTCACTGCATACTATTCTGTTATGTTATAGACTGACTTTTAATTTTATCTGATATCTGTAATACAGAAAGAACTTAACATTAAATTATTATGGATTAGCTGGTGCCATGTTTTACCTGCACTCCTTTTTATAAGAGAAAGGTGTGCAATAAAGGAAGTACACCTAAAAACTGCAATGAGTGTATTTTGCACAGGTAATGAGATGCTATCTACCTATATAAAAAGTGGGAACTTTGGAGGGTGCTTCCTGTTGCCCTGGTGTTCTCAGCTGAAGAGCATCATGAAGCTGATCTGTTTGAAATGTTTTGGTATTGCACAGTTTGGACAGTTGCTGAAATATAAAATGCATATAAGATAATAATCCAAGCGAAAGAGCAAATTAAATACATAAACGTTATGTATTTATTTTGCTCTTCCATTTGGATCTTTTATTATCATCTCGTCTTCCTTTTAAAATGTCTACAAACGATCAATACTGCGTTTATCATAAAATCAAGTTTACTCAATAATTGCATACTGATAGCATTATTATGTCTGTAAATATTTAT
The DNA here is from genome assembly GCA_031763545.1 of Mopalia muscosa. NCBI lineage: Eukaryota > Metazoa > Mollusca > Polyplacophora > Chitonida > Mopaliidae > Mopalia > Mopalia muscosa. The sequence goes on from JARFOD010101333.1 coordinate 9,445, forward strand.
TTGTCATCGTGAAGAGATGATTGATTACAAACTGTTCAACCATGTCAATTAGGGTTTATTTAAGACTTGTAATGCTAACTGCAGTGGTAGTAGGAGCTTGCTTGCTGGAGTATGGTGTAAAACTCCAATAAAATAACGCCCTGTGAGGGAGCGGGTGGGCCATGGCCCTGTAGAATACTCCCTCGGCTTGCCCGGTCGATCGTAAGAGGCAAGAAAAGAGGTTGCTTTCTGTTGTCCTGGTGTTCGCAGGGCTAAAGGGTAATGGGAAGCAGATTTGTTTGTGATGTTCTGTATTTCTGTCCCTCGTCATATAAGTGAAATACCCTTGAGTAGGACGTTAAACACCAATCAAACAACCAAACAAACCAATAAAATAATGTACAAACTTGTGTTGCCTGGTGTTTTAGTGTTAAATGGGTGAACACTACCACACTTTCTTATGTTGTATTTCGTTTGGCCTTTCGCAATTTTTGTATCCTGCCATTGCTTGGTTCCATAAGTGTCACCAGTGGTTTCTCTCACCCATTGAACTAGAATGCTATCATGTTTTCTTTGAATGAAATGTATGTTTTAAAACAACAACCAAACAAAGTTTGCTCTATAAGGATTATTAGTGGTTTGTGATCAGTTTGTATCAATGAATGAAAAGATTTTTATAATAATGATTGTCATTTTGTTGTAGGTTCAGAGTGATGAAGATGACGGAGCAGATGATGTGGCTGTTAATGTTGACAGCAGTGGATTTATGGAGGAGTTCTTTGAACAGGTAGGACTACTTCTGGGTTATGGTTTGGGAGTACCAATATGGACACACTTCCCTCTAGGTCATGATTTGGGAGTACCAATATGGGTCCTATTCTCTCTGTGGCAGGGTTTGGAATGACCAATGTGAACATTCTTCTCCCTGGCTCAGGGTACGGGAGGACCAATATGTGCTCACTTCTCTCTTGGTCAAGGTTTGGTAGGACCAATATGTGCTCACTTCTCTCTTGGTCAAGGTTTGGTAGGACCAATATGTGCACACTTCTCTCTTGGTCAAGGTTTGGTAGGACCAATATGTGCACACTTCTCTCTGGGTCAGCATTAGGCAGGACCAATATTTGCACACTTCTCTCTGGGTCAGGGTTTGGGAGGACCAATATTTGCACGCTTCTCTCTCGGTCAGGGTTTGGGAGGACCGATATTTGCACGCTTCTCTCTGGGTCAGCGTTTAGAAGGAACAGTATTGGAACACTTCTCTCTGGGTCAGTGTTTTAAACCTAGCTGTTTTTATGTAGCATTGGGTCTCCCAACATAACAAAACAGTTAACATAATCATTTAACTACTGGAAAAGGCTGCATTCAATTTCATGTTTAATAGTGATATAAATGGTAATAGCATAATTAATCCATCAGTTGTATTTAATTTTTACGGCCACTGGATCAATTTTTTACTGATAATTTTTCTTAAGAGATTCTCCTGAAATTCTAAACTTAATGACATTTACTTCTTGACAGTGGCTGGCAGCCTACAAACTAAACATTTTTTGCTGTTAATATAAAAAATGTGAAAGTTTAAAACGATAAAAAAAAGACATAATTGATAGTCATATTATAGGACTGTACAAGGATAATATTATTACATGTTATGTTACATTAACTTACAAGTAAAATCTACACACTAGAATTTATTCTTGGAGGGAAGAAAGACTTCCTAAGCTATTTGTGATCTGCTGAGCGATCAAATTGAGCTTGATGTTGAATAGATTATCTGACATGGCTTTTCTCAATAAGTAAGGATCTGTCATTGCTGGATACACAAGAAATAGACAAAGAAAATGAGAATTTTGGGGCTCGGATTAAACACAGGCAGGTAGTTTAGAGTATTTGTGGTAGTCTTCAACTGATACAAATCATCATTTGATCTGCAGCAGCCGAAAGAAAATCAATCTGAGAATCTCCTGTAGTACAATTGGCCTGTATTCAATATTCTGGCTCTGTTCCAAGCTAGGACTCTAAATGTATCCCAATTGCCAGCACATCTACAACTCCATTTTCTTATTAAATGTTTCAAGAGCTGATTCCCAATCGGTTTACTTTTTAGCAGAACCATTTTATAAATTTTTTTTTATTTACTGACAGAAAATAAATTCCTATTGCATACATGCAAGGGCTTAGGGCAGACACAGTTTAACGTCGTACTCAAGGGTATTTCACTTATATGATGACCCAGTTATAAGAAAAGTGAAGTACAATGACCATTTTGGACACCCAACTTCTGATTTCTGGCTAAGCCCCTGTTTACAGAACAACAAATAATGTTACTATGTGGTTGACTGGTGGATTGCAATGATTTTAAATCTTCTCAAATTTGTCCATAAAATTACTATTTCGGAAGCTATTTAAAAAATGAAGAATTTTGCCTTAGAGGCAAAAGATGAATTTTTCTGTTAGAAAGCATCAGTGTTTATCAGAAAACATAAATTTGTTCAATTACCAGAATATGCTGTAATATTGGGACAACAAGCCAAAAAGTTCCTTCACCCTTTGGGCTGGCACGTCGTCATATAAGTGAAATACCCTTGAGTACTACATTAAACCCCAATTAAACAAACAAACAAACCTTTCACCTATTGGCCTGGCATCATGTGAATGAAATAGCATAATTAATGTAAAGTGTTTAAAACCAATCAGATAAAAGTAACCCAACAACCAACCAATCAATTAATCAACCAATTATTCAGTCCATGAACCAACCAATCAATCAATCAATTAAACAATCAACCAATCAATTCACCAACCAACCAACCAACATTGTCAACCGTTAGTGCAACTTGTACCAACTGGCTGTGATAACACTTTGTAAAGAAGTGTGGAAATATATGTTTGCTGGACATGTCCGGAGATTGTCCTGTAAAGTTCCCCAGCTTTTAACATTGTGTTAAATGGCAGGTAGGAAAAAAATAGAAAAATGTCTGACAGAATATTTGAAACATTTCTGACCCTGTAAAGTGTTCATTTTCCTTAAGTTCTCCGTAAAGTAGATGTAAATTTCCTTTCCTGCACATATTTTTATTACGTCGTTCACACAGTTAACGGTTTCGACAAGCATCAGTAGAATGGATGAACGTAGAAAATCAATAAACCATGAATGGATTCAGGTTTAGACTCTTTCCAATGTCACCTGGTTTGACAGCTATTACATTACAGGTCATCAACTTTTTTTTAAATTTCAAATTAAAATTCTTAATTCCTTGACAGAAATTAAAAAAAATCAAATTATAAATGCCTGTCTTTTGTCCAGTTATTTAGTTTGCTTTTTTGATTAATGTAACTTCCAGTGTACAGCATCATGTATGATGTGTGTCTTAGCAAGTATTGAATATCATAAATCCCTATTTGGAGGGAGTTAGTCTGTAAAATAAAAGAATAATAAAATACAAAATTTTGCCTGTAAATTTTTTTTTTTCCTTTTTCCTACTTTCCCATGTTAAAATTCAGAATTTTTACAAATCTGCCTGCAAAAAGCAGGTGGATGGGTCTCTAGCTAATACTATACCTGTTCAGCATAAATATTCAGCATCTGTAGCCACCGTCCACCCATCCAAATGGACGCCTCATTTGGACAATAAACTTTAACATACAGGAAATAGGAAAACTGTCAAAAGAGGACACCCAGTTATTTGAAAAGTGAAGCAAAATGACCATTTTGGACACCGTACTTTTGATTTCTGGCTAAGCCCGTGGCCTTAGTCTAGTGGTATCTTATTTTCAATATACCCAAAGTTAAATAAACATTGATTTGATTTACTGATTGCAAAACTTAATCATCAAAAATTGTTGTTAATAAATTTGACTAATGTTAACTCTGCAGGAAAGGGGAAATTAATGCTGAATGTGACATAAAACAGTCAATCACTGCTGAAATGGGAGCTATCGGCGTGTTGCTAAAGGCATTATTAAATTTAATCCGCTATTAGATGAAGTCTGGTCACCTTGAAGGTCGATCTCTAACCTGGCGTAACAGTGTTAGCGATTTCATCTTGTGAAAGCGCCTAATCGTCTTTCGAGCAACTGGCCCAAGTTCCAGATATGTCCAATCAACCAAAGGGGAGGGGTTTGATTGATTGATTGGTGTAAGGCAGCAAATTATGTGATAATTAAAAGCTAGAAGTACATAAAAGATGGCAACACTTAGTGAGTGGGATCCAAAATGTCGCCTCTAAACGTGAATGTTGTTTTTGCCATCTTTGGACATTTATAGGTTGAGATTTGAAACATATATAACTTTGATTCATAACTGACTTTCTTCCAAATTGCAAGAAAATGACGAGATTATCCTTTTCAATTTATGTGCACCTAAAGTAGCCACTTTGTTCAGTTGCACATGCTGTTTGGTGATTTTTGGTGACTTAATGCATAGACATTAAAAAACCCCATAAAACACATGTAATCTCTTTAGGTGGTTGTTTATCAGTACATTCAAGTAAGGGCTACTCATTTGTAAAGGTTTGTTTTTTTGTTTGATTGATGTTTAAGGTCGTTCTTGAGGGTATTTCACTTATATGACGACGAATTGTCCACTTGCCACTGTACACAGCCTTATTACAGTGGAATACCGAGAGAAAACCTTGTTAAAACCAGCCGGAGCCACAAAATGTGACTCGCTCATATACCTGATGGTCGACAGATGGACTGGATCCGGTGAACAGTAAATCGAAGCATGTTCAGTTTAGGAAGCGCACTCACTACCACTGAGCCACGTCTGCGAGCCCATTTGTAAAGGAATGGCATCCATCCAAAACTGGGTCTGGCATAACAAAATTAAACCATCAGGTATATGAGTGAGTCACCTGATGTGTCATAGACAATTGCTGGGTTTGGTTTTTGCTAGGTTTCTTCTCAATTTTCCACCATATTCAGGCACTGAAAAGTGTGGACTGGACCATCTGTCTTCATATAAGTGAAATACTGTTGAGTGTAGCATTAAACCCCAATCAAACAAACAAACCTATATTTACATCAGTTATTTGTATATTGTATCCTAACACAAGCTCATAGCATACAGTCAGCAGCAGAAAATATTAGCATTTCTGTAAATCTGTAGGCCTACATGTCTAATACTTGGCATTGCATTAGTTACTGAATAAATCTGCTAGAAGGAAGAACTGTTCATTACTACTCCTGTAATTTAATAAAGCGTCCAGTTTGTTCGGGCTCTTCTTGATCTCGTCCAGACTGCATCCTGCCGACTAGACCACACAAAACCTGTGTTTCAACATCTTCAAATCCTCCCAATCACCGAATATAATAAATTCTCAGTGCTTATGTTTGTTCATCGTTTCTTTTATCTTCCAAAAAAATTCCAATATCATTCGATGACTACCTTACAACTTCTAGTAGTTGGGACAGAGAAATAGGCTTTACCACAGGGGGTCTTACATGTTATTTCTTTGGACTGTCCCAAAATTAGTGTGTCCCAACTTATAGAAGTTATAGAGTATGTCAAACTTGCACAGGGAAGTTGATTTCTTAAAACTGAATTAACTCATATACATTGACTTTGTAAGCTTACTACATTAACACCCTAGAGATCCCTTTGCCCTGGTGTTGTCATGTGAAACATACCCCAGAAACAATTTTTTAAATAAATCTTAATCTAGAGTTGTTTTTGGTCAACTGGTTGTTATAGCAGTATTAGTTGCAGATCTTGCAGTTAAAAACTTTCACCTTGATCAGCTATCTTCTGGTAGATTCTTACACAATTTTTAATAGTCTTACAGGAGTGTTAAGTCTAACACATCCAGTTATTCTTCAAAGGTATTAAAATGTTTATCTTTGTTTGGGCTACAAAAATATAAACAAATATGACAAATCAACTATCAAACATATAGCCATTAATATTTACATGGAGTTTGTTTACACATTTCATAAAAATTGACATAGAGTATGAATTATTGATTTTTGTAAGGACTCCGAGACTATTTTATCCTGAAGTGTAATACCTGTGTAGTATACCTGAGTGTGTATGACACAGGTAAATCCCCTGGTGACTCACATGTAACATATCGGGCTGTAGTGTACAACTCATCAGTACTGTGATAACCTACAGCTGGTTTTTGCCAGATGTTTCTATTAAACATTCAACTATTAAATTATTACAGTACATGGAAAATGATTCACTATGAATATTTTGAAAAACATGTAACATATGTCAAATCTTAAAAAAAGGCTTGGCAATCAGTATTTTTCAGTTTTATGTTAATATCTTAAAACTTTATCGAACTCATCAAAATCTCAGTAGAGAGTAGAGACGATGGTTAAATATACTAAACAAACTGAAATACAGAAAGACATATTTATCTCAATAACTTAGCCCATCATTTGTGGTATTTTTTTTACAGCATTTATTTTTATTGAGAAATAAAATGAAATGAGTTATGATTTCTGAAGTACTGGGTGCTCTTGTTTTTAAAGAGATTTTCTACAGTACATCTACTGAACTATTTTACGCACATGAACATAAATCAGCCTTCTGTCCTTATTCAGGCCAGTGCTGTTGGGAAGAACGGACCAAATGGGGGTCTTCCCATGGTATAAATGCAAACACATTTTAGGAGGACTGATTTATAAGTTTCTCAAATAGCTTTCAGTCCTTGTATGAATTGCATTTTGCTATGGATTTTGATTTTGTCAATCTGATCACCAATTCAATTAATATTATAAAGCAATTTTGCTTTCTTTTTTTTTTTCATAAATTTATGCACATTTAAGGTTATGCCAGATGAAATTACAGCACAGGCCTGCTTTAGTCAGAGCTCATGTCAGACCAGTAATAACCATATTATAAAAATAGGATGTTAAACATCCCAAATCATGTGTTACTAACTGGCTTTTACTATTTATAAATAAAACGTGTAAAACTTTATTTTGGTAATAGTTATTATTCATCAAATTTAATAAAGGTATTGCTCTTTATATATGTTTGTTTGTTTATATGACGATGGATTGCCCACTTCACACTGCACCTTATTACAGTGGAAAACCTGGAGGACACCTTG
>JARFOD010101344.1:0-16481 GCA_031763545.1 Mopalia muscosa
TGCGCGATGGCCTGGCATAGCGTACGAGAGTTGTCTTAGTCTCGTCCACTATAGAAACTCTCGCGAGAATACGATTGCAACCGGCCCATGACATGTCATTAAAACAAGACCTCCATTATTTTTTTCTATCCAAACCAAAGCATTCTAATCAATCAGCCTTGAGGGCCACTCCATGACATTGATGCCAGCATTCCTAGGAAAATTCGCGTTAAATTGGCCGTATGAGGTCTGGCATTATCGTGTTGGAATGTCAGACCTGGGCCATGAGCTGCCATATATGGCAACAGTTCTGGAATGAGCACTAAACTTGATCTCTGTATCCTGCAGCAGTTAGATGTCCTTGAACCACCATCAGTCGGGAACGGGCCGGACCATTAAAGGCACCCCACACCATAACACTACCGCTCCAAAAACGGTCCACTTCCTGCACACAATACTGCGCGTTCCGTTCACCGCGTCTCCTCCAAACACTTACCTCTTCCATCAGCGAAGTGCAAAGTGAATCTGGATTCGTCACTAAAAACGACCCTATTCCAATCAGTTCATCTCAGATGTCGTTGTGCCCAAAGAAGCCGTTGACGTCGGTGTAACTGGGTTAAAATTGATCCATGATATGGCCTGCGTGGAGACGGAGACGAGCAGTGCACAGGCGATTACATATAGTTTGGGCAGTCACACGACCTCTAAACAATTCATTCCTAGTGGACGTTGCAATGAGAAATCGATTACGCAAATGACGTAAGACGATTTGTCAGTCTTCTGCATGTGTCGTCACACGTGGTCTACTCTTCATGAGGTCGGTCTGTTGAGGTGCCAGTTTGTTGGAGACGTTTCTGAAGATCATGGATAGTCCGTCGACTACATCCCATAACCCTGGCAACGTCAGCGACCTACGTTCCTGTATTCAGCATGCCAATGGCACGTTCACATTGAATGTTTGACAGTCGTGGCATTGCAAATCAATGGATAATTTACTGAAATAACTTGTTTTCCCGAGATGTCACTCTACTGTGCTAACGTAGGTTCAATTGCACGTGTCTCATTAGGTCACGTGACTAGGAACACAATGAAATATGCCTTATCCTTGATGTATGCTCGCACGAACTGCATGCTTGTGCACGTCGGAGTTGCTGTGGGTCATAATGTCTTTAGCAACGCATTTACCTCTAATAATAATAATAATATCTCTTGTATTAAATTTCAAGAAAATATTTAGAAATTTATGAGTGTGAAATAAGCCGTATCATGCAGTTACGACAAGTTGTTGACGCCCGGATGTGACTTGAGCAGAAGGCCTAAATTCGTGGAATTTATTTATTTATTTATTTTTTTTTTTTTACCTCTGTTGAATTGGAATCCATATTTATTTTGAGATTCTCTCGTCAGCCCTCAAACAGGATTTTAACATCAACTCCAACAACAGTGAAAATCGCCAGTCATCAAATTAGCTATTCGCGTTATAGATGTGTGATCCTTTTTCCAACTCAAGCAATATTGATGGTATTTGAACTTTAGTTTGCAGTGTATCATCAGCAGATGAATCGAAAAGATTTACGCATTTCTTGTCTCTCGAAATTTCCTTGAAATAAACAATACTTTAAAAATCAAATTTAACTGATTGAGGCACTTTATTAGATTGACTCTCAAGAGTTGACAGGTACATATACAACATCAACGTTATTTACAGCAGAATTATAAAAAAACATACAGCTATTTATAGTATTATTTGAAACGTGCATAAATCAACTATACATTCAATTTGAGTTTGAAATTCAAAAGATCCATTTTTCAGAAATAAAATAAGTTTCATTTGTTTAAAAATGAATTTTATTTGGAGTTTGGTTAGATGACACTAATGCCATGGTTCTAGATGAATCCCAGAGAACTGTGACCAGGTATATTAAGGAGAGGTGGGGGTACTCTATCATGGTATCAACATGTCCACATTCAGATTTACTTAAAGACGAACAACTCTGACCAAACCAGCTTACCGAGAATGCAGAAAATAGTAAGCCTTTTCAAGTATGACCGTGTGTCAATAACAGGGATATTTCTGTCACACACAGGTGTCTGTATACTCAGTTACACATATGTCGGTACCAGTGTACACATGTGTCAGTATGCACATTTATCGGCATACACACAGGTGTCGGTATACGATGTATGACGTAGTCGGTATAAATACATGTTTGTTTGCACAGATATATCTTTTCACACAGGTGATGGTATACATATGTGTTGGTATATACCTTTGCACATTTATCGACACAGACTGGAGCTGGTATGCACATTTATAGGCATACACTTGTGTCGGTATGCACATTTATCGACACAGACTGGAGCCGGTATACACATTTATCGGCATACACCGGTGTCTGTATGCACAGTCTTTTATACTGTTTCATTAATATTTGGAGCTATCACTGTTATATATTTTATTTTATTCTACTTTATCTTTTTGTATATTAAACACGATGGTAATGAACCAATAAAAAAAACTGTAGTTGATATAAGAAATAAAATGATGAGATTTGAAGGGCTGCGAAATCCATGCCAAGGAACCACAAACCTATTGGAAATGTCTAAAGAAAAGGGCCTCAGAAATACATCAAGATGTTTAGTTACCATGTTTCATTAATAATGAATTGTATTTTAATTCAATGTGAAAAATATTTTCTCCATCTTTCAAGTGCATCCATTTGCCCCGCTATCGGTATGAAAAAAAATCTGAAACAAAAATTATATTGCCGTCAGATATTAAATTGAGATTCTGTCTACATTATTGCAATTTTTTATTATTAAGATTCATTAAATGTTTTGCTCATTTTAGTTTGAGCCCTTGGGCGTGGACAGTTTGTTTGAAGAGTAACAATCCTGTCTTTACTTAGAACTGGAGGAAAACTAACCTCCCTACATTATAGATACGCTTCACATCTTGGTAGGCTATAGTGTCAATTCTTGTTGGAATACACCGTTATCATATAAGTGAAATACCCTTAAGCACTGCGTAAAACACCAATAAATCAATCAATGTTTTAAGTTTAGATTGTAAGTTATGTTATATATCTTACCTTTATAATCCCCACCCAGCCCCCTGCAGAAGATCTCTGTTTACTTCCCTCCCTTCAGAGCCACGTGGCTGACGGGAAAGAATCCATATTTTTTCAGGCCGATTTTGCTGGTCTTCTTCCAGCCATAGGCCATTCCAGATTTGTCTGCTGGCCTCTTTTGTTTGATAACTTGCCCTGGAAATATAAGGACACACTTTAGTGTGGCGTTGTAGAAGCATCATTTTTGGGGTTTGAAGTGCTCAATTACTTTGACTCAAACGTCTATCACAGCTATACAGACAGATTCACAGTCATTATAAATGACGTATGCATGAAGAGAATTAAATTTAAAGAAATCAATAGAGAACGTCAAGAAATTAACAGTATCGCTGGATATGAAAAGGCAGTTTACTCACCAACTTTCAGTTTGAGTTCGGTCTTGTCCTTGGGGGTATAGGCCTTGACGACTTGGGTGTATACATTGACCATTTCTGCCAGAGACACTTCTTGGCTTATCTCCCTTTCTTGGGTAGGTGGCTCAGTAGCTGCCACCTGGTGGTCGCCCTCGTCACTGGTGAGGGAATGTATGGTCAGAACGGAAGGGGCTTGGGAAACCAGAATGATTTTAGAACCACCTACAGGGTCATAGGTTTGATTAACTGTTGTTTCCACACTGACAGAAGGCTGAACCAATCCTGTGGGCGCTATGAACATTCCTGAAATAAACGAAACACCAATAAGTGCTTAAACAAAAAGTTCGTGATATATCAGATACTAGTATATTGCGCAGCAGATACCGAGACATTGCGTAACATTGACGTGAAGACATAAGCTATTTTGAACTCAGAAGGTTGTGGAAGATGTACATCATCTCAGTTTTCCAAGCAATTACGATTTTTAGATTTCGCCAAAATGCTCCTCGTTATAGTTGCGTGGTAGCAATATATTGCACGTATTTTATCGTATTTTTAAACAGATTCGTATGCTATAGCCTACTCGAATGCTAGTTGCTGAACATACCGTAGTCCACTTGTCTGTCCGGTTTAATCCCGGGACCTTGTGGATCACCAACAGGCCAGGGAGTTATTTTGTAAAATCCTGGCGTGACGATCTTCCGGAGCAATCTCTTGGTCTTGTTTGAAACTTCCTGTGAGGCTTTATCGACTTCATTTGGGGAATTGTCTTGCTCCTGAGTTTCATCACCAGACTCAGAGCTGTCAGATTCGGAACTTCAAAAAAGATAAACATTGGACTTACACCCGGTTAACGTTATTTAGCTTTACTTTTAGGTGTCGACAAATGTATATTGTCTTTATTTGGTAGATGTGTTACATCGAAACAAATCTGAATTTGTTTTCTACCGTTTTCTTTCCATCTTTAGGGTAATTGTTTTGTTTTTTGTTTTAGCATTCACATTAGAAACTGTCAGATTCGGAATTGGAAAAATAAAAATGTCAGAAAAGACAGAAAAAAAACTTTGGGCACAGTATATTATTCTTCTTTTTGTGCTTCAGAAAATTTATCCTGTATATAACACCACACGAATTTTAACGTTGTACAGTCATCAGAAATGATTCATTGATTCTTTAAAATGGTATATTGGCCAACCAACCAATTATTTTGGGGGACTTACCCATTTGTAGATCCACCCCGGAAACGTCTCGTCAGCTTCCGGGTTTTCACTATATACTTAAAGAGGAGTCTGGTCAACTTCTGTCCAATTTTGGGCTTGAGTTCACTCAGTTTCTACAGCAAGACAAACAAGAAACTTAATGTCAATATCAAATAGCGATAGTCAGCTGTACTTCGTGTTTTTGTTTTTTTTATTTATAACTTTTTTGCTTATTTCAACAGGGAGGCAATTTACGACATTAACAGTCAACATACAATGGAAATGCTCATATATTTGACTATACGGTAATTTATAAAAGCCATGGAAACTCTGTCGATAATTGTTGACTTCTGTTTACCTTTCATCTGCACTTCTAGCTATAATGTATCACTTTTTATCAATTCTGTTTTTCCATTTATTTGATCAGTATGTTTCTAGTACAGATTAAAACGATTACAAACCTCATCTAAGCACGCCAGCAAAACTGTTTGTCTGTAGATGTTTTTTTCGTAGGCTAACCATTGTTCTTTCATGTTTTCCTCAATGACAGACTTCGACTTGGATTTCGTGCCGACTTTTTGGCTGTACTTCCTTAGCAATTTCTCGATTTTCTAGAAAAACAAATATTACATGTAATTACTCAAATACAAATTTTCTATGTATAAATTCTACAGATTTTAGCTAATGCTTGATTTTGATTGATTGATGTGTTATTCACCAGAATAGAGAGAAATTTGTAACAAAAGGTGTAGTGAGATAACATTGGCTGGAATAAAGTCCGCGAAGATTTGTTCTATCCCTGAGGTTGCAGAACATACACACTTGAGCAAGAGGAATAGTAAGTTGTAGTGAAGAATTAGCGATTGAGTCAAACATTTCTCATCTTAGCAACATATATACATGGATGAAAAGATATATATATATATATAAGCAACTATAAACATGCATGTACACACACACACAGGTGAATGTTATGCATGTAAAGAAATAGGTATTTCAGGCCTTCGCGTCTTATATATAATTAGATTCAAGCAAATTGAAAAGGATAAATCTAGGCCTCAGTCTTTGTTCGGATTAACATGGAACCTTCCAACTATCAGATATACATACATCAATACATACATATATGCACATATATACACATACGCACGTATACAATATATCCAGACTCATACATATATATACATAAATATATACACATATTTAAATATAATCACTTATACAAACATATAGACACAGATATAAAATACATAAATATGCACTAAACGTTAAGATAATGATCTTTCACTTTTGATTTGAAAAAGGACATAGAAACAATTTGTTAAAGAAGCGTCGGTAGTACATTCCACTTCCGAGCACCAGCTTTGCATAGAGTGTGACATGAGAGATAGGGAATAGTATAAAATTAGCAACGTTTTCCTATAAAGACTGTTTCTTATGTGATTACGCACACCAATATTGCGTGAAATTTAACTTGATACTAGTATATAGTTTATATAATATGATGCATCCAGGTTAGATAACGATTAAATATGATACCAAGGAATTTAATTTCGCTAACAGAAACAATTTGTCGATCGGTCAGGGATAGAGTTGTGAGATTGGGAGGAACAGATTTTTGAAAAGGCTTAATGAGCATGAATTTAGTTTTAGACAACTTATTTGCATGGAGCCAATTGTGTACTAGGCTTAGTTGAGCACTCATTGTATTTATGGCTTCTGCGTTGTCGGTGGAAGTAAAACTAACACAGGTATCATCAGCGTAGATAAGAAAATTAAGAATGTCAGAAGAGCAGGTAATGTCGTTAATGTAAATAAGAACAAGTATGGGACCAAGTATGGAACCCTAATGAACTCCACAATTTACTGTTGCTAAAGGGGAAAGGGAATTTTAAATGAAACTGTTTGGAGACGATGTTTTAAATAACTTTAAAGCCATTTAAATGAAGAATAACGGAAACCATGATGGCGTAATTTAAGGAGGAGTATAACGTGATCTACCGTATAGAACGCTTTTGAAAGGTCTAGAAAAGTTGTTACGTATATAGTTTGCTTTCTTTAGCAGAAACCAAGCTGTTGTACAGTTGACAAGCAGCAAGTGTAGTTGAATGGTTGGATCTGTAGTTATATTGGTTAGTGAGATATTATATTACTTAGTTCTTAGTGGTTAGTGATCATATTTGCTGCAATTCTTTCGTAAATTTTACTTAGAGAAGGAAGGATAGATATAGGTCGGTACATTTTTAAAAAATTAGGATAACCGTTTTTGAAGACGGGTACAATATTGGCTAATTTCTAAGAATTGGAGGCATGGCCAGTGAGAAAAGACAGATTTATAGCATGTGTTGGTGGTTGTGATATATAATTTGATACAGATTTAATGCTAAAGGCTTTGATACCATCCAAACCAGGAGAAGAGGATTTTAGAGATAGAATGGTAGAAAGAACTTCTTGAGAAGAAACTATGTTTATATCAAGTCAGATAAAACTGGGTGACCTAGGAAATGAGGAGGGTTGAGGTCAGTGTCTGGTATAATGTCTTTTAAATTCTCAGCAACAGAAACAAAGTAATTGTTAGACATGGAAGATATACTATCTGGATTTGAACAAGTTTTACCATTCGATATAAATGCCTTCGGCATGGATGATTTTTTTACGGTGCAAAAGCTTATTAAGAACTTTCCATGTGCCTTGGATATCACGATAAGCATTTTTAAATTGTTTTTCAAAGTAATGTTTTCTAGCCCAAGAAATTAATTTGTTCAGTTTAATTGCTGCGATCAATTATACTTTTGGTGCGGAATTTCTATTTGGTAAAGAGAATTATTTTTATGAATAGATTTTAATATTGCAGTTGAAATCCATGGTTTAATAATTTTACGTCGTTTTTTAGTAAAGTAAGTGATTGGGAAATTGTTTTTATACAAGGCAATGAAGGTGTCATTGAAGGAGTTTAGTGCCGCTTCTGCGTTATCTTGTAAAAAAAACTCATTCCCATGATAAATTTTTTAACTTATCTATAAATAGGTCTTTGAGTTCTGAAATTAATTTGCGATACTTATAATTTATTGGTGAAACTTGTTTTTGAGGCGTGTTGCTGTGAATTGAAAAGACTTGATAGTGGTCGGTGATATCAGTCGGAAAGTTCGTGGAAGTTTGTGAACATACTATCGATTAGCGTTGCAGATCGCTCAGTTACGCGTGATGGCTTTGTGATTTGAGGGTAAAAATAGTTGGATTTCATAAGAATAAGAAAGTCTTTTGTGTTAGAGAGTATTTCACTCTTTAGCAGATCGATATCGTAGTTACCAAGTAGAATACATTTTTACCTTTTAAAATCCCATTAAGGCATTGGAGGAAATGATCATTGAAATGTTTTACATCGGTTCCAGAGTTCCAGGTGGGCAATATATAATAGCAACAATAAAACTGGTATCCTCTAATTCAACATTAACAAAAAGAGTTTATATTGCCTAAGTGTTATGTATAGTACAATTTCCTCACATAAAGCATTTATGCTAAAAATATTCATATCCCTAATTGAATGTTACTTTAAAAAAACGAAACAAAAAAGCTCACCTTGTCTGACTCTTTAATTGTTTTAGTCTCGGTCACCATTTGCCGCAAGATATTCCCGATTGATAATTGCATTGTGTTGTATATTAAATCCTTCAAAGCCTCTGAATTATTTGCTGTCAATCTGAAAAGTAAAAAAATCGATATAAATATTAATCCGTAAACTTGCAATCCCATCAGAAATGTATAGCACAAATTGTTAACTAAAATAAGAAAATAAAAACGGCATTTTAAGCTTAATATTCAAATTCTCCCAAAAATATATATATAGTATAGGGTTTATTATACTTAAGGTGATCTAGAGCTGAAATAATATTAAAGTCCCTTTGAGACTGAAAATCCTAATTTAAGCTCACCGTCTCATGAGGCTTTCATGGCGGCTATCCGGGAAATCAGATTGATCCGTCGCAAATAGTTTCTCTCCAGTTATTATTTCTCCGATCGCCAAAAATACACTCTTAATGGATTTCCCTTCTGAAATTAAAGGTGGGTCAAGTAACACAACATAGAATAAACAAAGGGAGAAAGAACAATTGTTTACATGATGATAGACAAATTGTCAGTTTAAAATAAGTTAATTGACAAGAACTGAGCTGAAGACTGTTGATGAAACATTAATTTGTATTTTGGCAGCATCCAAGTTTAACAATATTGCTCCTGAACAATATATATTTTAATAAATGAAACCCGTTGTTCAAACACGCACATTTTTCTTTTCATAATTATTATCATTATTTTGTTTTGTATTTTCAAACTGTAGGTAACAGTTTTCAAATCTAGTTTTTTTTTTACCCAGCCTGCTTAGAAGAGATTTCCGTAGTCCTCTAAAACCCAAAGAAAGGTGCTCCAGGAATTCCTCTTTTGTCTTCAATCTAAAAAACAAATTATTCCACCAATCAATTAAATTGAAACATTCTATACTCTGCGCTTTCTGGCAAATGTTAGATAAAAAGATGGCGGCAATTATACACATCGGAAAATTAGATTTGACTTATAACAATGTATTGTAATCTTGCTATTACGAACTAAAACCAAAATGGGCATTGATTGATTGATTGATTGATTGATTGATAATCTTTATTTAAAACCTTAATAAACTCCGGTAGGTATATAAAATACCTCTTTTCGTGGAGGTCGAGACTTTGAAATCATTTCACATAAATTTTTTTATATTTAATTGTTGAAACTGCCATGGACGTAAACCGAATGAAGAATTCATGCCCAAGTACAGCTTTGATTATTGGTAAACAGGTTGTTGGTTTTACTTACTACGTTAATGTTAAACGTAGAAAATGATGTGCCAGTTGAAGGTTCTTTTGTTAGATCATTGTATAGTCCAAAAGAGGCTTGATTAATCACCCGGGAGTTTAAAAATTATCGAAAATAAATTGAGAAAATCAAGCATATATATAATAATATAGGTGACAATTTCAATACATAGCAGCGTAGAAGAGGAACCTGTATGAAAGTAATAACTTCATGGTTATATAATTTCAAAGGTTTACCCTATATGTTATAATTAAGAGCGATTTGCGATCCAAAGTAAACTGTCAAGGATTCTATAAGACGCAACCGAAACAACAGAAAAACGATGATTTCGAGCGAGAGTTGTCGGGTATGGCATGCCGTTTTGTCACATCCACCTTTATTCTACATATGTTGAACTCTTTTCCACATAGGTGAAATTCTTTTTCACATGTGTAAAATAAAGTCATTTATTTCTACATATGTAAAATATTTTTTCATTTTCATATGTGAAATTGTTTTTCACATAAGTGAAAATCTTCACAACATAAGCAAAGAAGAATTTCACATATGTGGAAAAGAATTGTACATAAGTAAGATAAATCCAAAAATAATTTGACATGTAGAATAAAGGTAGAAGTGACAAAACGGCTTATCGTAGCCGGGAACAATTATACATTGTTGCTTTGAGTGTGATGGTTTAATCATATATACATTTGGTTGTAATCATATAAACTTAATTATATACCTTTTTGAAAGCCCGCGTTGATTGAGCAGTTCCTATATAGGGGTTAAGTTTTAACACTTTAAAAGACCATGCAGTTACAATCGTTGTCTACCTGAGTGTTTCTCAAAACTCATCATTTATTTTTATGTACTAACGCCAGTACGTATAGTTTCCTTCCGTCAGCCAATGCGCATATAAACAGTAGTGATTACTCTCATAGCTGGCGATTTGTGGCAAAAATATTTCAAATGGTTAGACTCACAGTTTATTTTGTTTTTCTTCAGTGTGTTTAGTTTACTTGGTACCCACCTAATTTCCTTTAAATCAGTCATCTTCTCTACCATTTGTCCTTGTGAACGTAAGTTCATCTCTTCTACCAAAGTAGGCTCCGATACAAGTGACGTCACAATCAGCGTCAAGAAAACGTCGCCCAGTAACGTCTATAGGAGATTGAAGATGGCGTCAAAGGGAGGTAACTGTCAATACTTATCTTGTTTGAGTGGCATTTAGAAGCTGGTGAATTAGTAAGACATGACGACTGTTATGGATGTACAATTATATTCAGAAGTTGTACATCCATAACAGTCGTCATGTCTTGTCAATACTTAGCCTGTGGCTTGTTTCACAAAGGGATCTTAGCTTACGCTGAACGTAACTGTCATGGCAACACTATTTCTTTAACACTCGTCGTCATGGCAATTACGTTTTGCGTAAGCTCAGATCACTTTGTGAAAGTGGCCCTAGGTCCCCAGCTCTCGCAGTGAATTGCGGTGCCAGACTACGGAACCATTTACCCCGACCAAATTTGATTTCCTGGTACATTTTTCTGAAGACTATATCTGAACAGCAACTGTAGCGATGAAAGATACATTTTTTTTTTAATTTTTTTTTTATTATGGTTGCTTTATCTAGGTTATCTTAATTACCTTGATGATTTTAATATTTATGTATTTATATATGTTTTCATGTTTTAAATGTTTAAATAATAAGCATATATTTATGTATATGACATTTAAGCAAAAATATGTACAGTATTTATCGACAGCTACAGGGATGAGAAAATTTTAATTTGACTAAATTTTTTCTCCTTAACTAAAATTATTATTATTGCGGTACTGGTATATGAAACTTGAGCCAAGTTTGTCACCTTGGTCCGGATGCTCAAAGCTCCATTAGCCTAACAGCCGGTTGGATGACGCTGTGTCACAAAGAAATGAACGTCGCGTCAATATAGAATTTCATTGTTACGCAACATCATGTAACTGTCCGTAAACTTAACCGAGCTCTGAGCAACCGGCCCCATTCTAAAATATAATCAATTCTACTTCCTACGTCGAGACATAGACTCTAAGATACACCCGAGCCATCTTGTTTTGCACTTCTTTTATTTGCTAGCCTGTGGCTGATAGGTCGCCCCAAATATTGGGGGAAATTAATGCGCGATGGCCTGGCATAGCGTACGAGAGTTGGCTTAGTCTCGTCCACTATAGAAACTCCCTTGAGAATACGATTAAGCTCATTATAGTCCGATCATGCTCATAATCACCTGTCAATGATTCCCAATCTACTGGATGATTCAACATTATTCACCTTCCTCATACACCTAACATCTTTGAATTAGTTCATTAATATTTTTTTTTTATTTTGAGCCTATTCATAGGTGAGTCCATCTGGTTAAAACCGGAAGCCGTTTAACCTCCATGCATTATGTACGGCCCGTCTGCGTTGAATTGCTAGATGGCACTTGATGGTAATGAAATGAGGTGAACCGTAAACATATACTTGGGTTACCTGCTGGGATCTCACAGAATGTTAGTTTAACCTCCATGCGTTATGTACAGCCCGTCCGTGTTGAATTGCTAGATGGTACTTGATGGTAATGAAATGAGGTGAACCATAAACATATGATTGGGTTACTCGCTGGAATCTCGCAGAAAGTTGCACAAACAGCGTACGTCTAGTGGCATGTTATCTGAATTTCTTATATGTCCCCAGAGACTACTTCGAGAAAAGTGTATCTTCACCGACAACGTCTTCAATTATAAAAAGGTGCTAGGTTTGTCTGGCGTCTCTATTATGGTTGACTTTTTTTTCATCCTTGCTTTCGTCCCGTGGCACAAATAATAAATTTAAATATTTTCGTCAGACGAACTGGGTGTTCTAGCATGGTCTCTTCTACTAGTGACAGAAACAGCGAAGCCACACCTTTCAAACTCCTACACAATATTTTCTATAGGCTGTCTACTATCAGCAAAAACCACATGACCAAACAAAATACATTTGGAATCTGTTAGTGGGGCGATTGAATTGTATACGTCTGAAATGTGCAATTTTTAATTTTATTAAAAGTTTAATTTACAGATCGTTGTTTAAATTTTGGAGAGTGATGAGCTTTTTAGCCAACTGTATATTCACAATCTGTTACCCTCAATTAAAAGATATCTGATTGATTGATTGATTGATTGATTGATTATTTGGCTTTGGCTTCGACTGTATACCATGGCGGTTGGTTGACAGTTGGTTGGCTACTTGGTTGGTTGGCTGGCCGAAGGGTTATTTGGTTGGTTGGTTGATTGGTTGGTTACTTACTGAAAAATAGAGCAATAGACTGGTGGACAATGTGAACCCGTCTTTGTGTTGTTTATTACTGCATCGATAATACTTCAACCGGACATGGGTATTGATTCCAGTCAAAGAGAGAAACAATAAATCCGCTAGTTGTTCTGGTGAGGAACTAAGATAAATAATTCAGAACATGTAGGGACACTAACATCAATTGTGCCCGTAGACGACGAGTTTAATGACGGAAGTCACCGAATTAAACACTAGTTTATTACACTGTTTACATTTGAAGCTAATCTCTTAATCCACCGAAGAAATATCCTTTCCTCTGGGGAAGTCTGCACCATCTGTTGCAAAGTGGTTTGATCAACGCCTGCCTTCTGGAATTTGGATTGGCTAGATACAATGAGAAACTTGATTGTTTGGTTGGTCGGTTGATTGATTAATCGATATATTTATCGATTGATTGATTGTTGGATATTTGGTCGGATGGCTGGTTGGATGATTTATTGATTCATTGGTTGATTGATTAATTGATCCGTTGATCAAATAATCCATTGAATTATTGATTGCTGTCTTGTTAGTTGGCTGGTTGTTTGATTGAGTATTTGATTGGCTGATTCATTGAATGATTTACACCAGATTCATTGATCAACTGATTCATCAATCGTATGATTAATTGATTGATTGTTGGCTGGTTGGTTGTATGGTTGATTGATTGATTGGTTGATTGGTTGATTGCTTGCTAGTTGATTTCATCTATGATTTATTGATCGCTCGATTTATTCATTCAATCATTCATTCATTCATTGGCTGACTGATTGATTGACTGATTGCTAACTGATGTTTTCATCTATTGCGGAAAATGTTCGATATAATTACATACATACGGAACAGTGTTCCTTTTGAAGTTTTTAATTTGTATAGTTGGTATAATCTGTAAAGTTGTCAATCAAATACGACGGTCAATGGTATATGTTTCTGTATGCCTTGATTGCCTTGCACAATCGTAGTTAGTCCGTTGAACAGACGTTTTGAATATATTAAGAAAAAAGATAGAACTAGAGAAGAGAGGGACGGGAAAACAACTTCAGGGGACAGAGTGGAAATTTGAATTGGAAATGACAACAGGAATATTGGGCCAAAGGTACTAATTCAGACGCAAGACCGAAATTTATGAGCGAAGTATATACTTTTGATAATTAAGGTTCCCTAGTTTTGGCTCTGGTGAAAACATTTTTGGTTTATACGGAACCCTCATACCAACTGTGCCATGTATTTGACCCAATCTTATTACACAAAGATCCGTTTTTTGTCCTTATGGTTCCATTTAGAACCAAACAGGTTCTAAATACCATCCAGGTTCCATTTAGAACCACCCAGGTGCCATTTAGAACCACCCAGGTGCCATTTAGAACCACCCAGGTGCCATTTAGAACCATCCGATTTTCTAAAGAACCCTAAAAAACAGTTTAGGTTATAGGCGTTCAATCTTTATAAATTAATGTTAAGATTATTTGAAAGGCAGGAACGATTGCCTTTCGTTTCTACTAAAATTATTGATCATAATAAATTTTCAAAGAAATGACAAATAACGCGACATTGTACATTTTTGCTGCATATTGTTACAAGCTTTCACAGAATAACTTACTTCATCGTCAGGTATATGGCATTTGTAAACACAGCAAAAAGGTACAAAGTTGCGTTACTTGTCATTTCTTTGTTAAGTTTCATCAAACCACTCCATAATCGAGTTTATTTAATAAACATTTTAATTCGAAACTTGTATTTGTGTTATTCTATTTCGGTCATCACTTGTTGGCGGTTGTATATGATCTCCAATGTATGCAGATGCTAAATTCTTTTAAATACGCTTCGTAACATCTAGACACGATTTCATCAGTTTGCATATGCGTAATCGAGGTTCTTGTTTGTTAATAACATCTGTAGGTAAGGGCAGCTTCATTATATATAATAGCACAGAGAGTGTGCATCATTACATGTTTAACAAAGCAGTCGTTTTATTTCGTTTGCCTTTCTCAAAGTACACACTTTTTTTTTTTTGTTGTTTTTTTAGTTTGGCTTGTCGGCCCTCTAAACGCATAGGCCCCGGGGCCCACCTTAACCCATGAATCATCTCTTGTTTAACTATTTAACAATCGAATGTAGGGTATAGCCAACTGGTTCTTTTGAGCTGCTTTACGATTAATTGGTAGAGACATTACCAAACGTAAAATGCATGTTATTCTGGAATGGATTACCGATTTTCCAGGAAATCCCCTTGGAGCCTTATGTAATATCAATTTAAATGTTTTTAAAGACCACTCATACTCTAGACAATCTGATTAGACTTCATTCTTGAAGTTTATAGTGAGGAGAATAGTCTATTCGTGTCGCTTCCAGACCAGAATCTGTTTGTCTGACCAATCATCCAGTTTGGCGTCTTAGTCCCACGGAGCTTTGTCAGTTTTCACAGCAATTGCCTGACTGTACCTGACAGGTGCTTGTTCTGTTCACTACACAGATCTATCCAGGCCCATTGAAGCGCTGACTGACTCACTCAATGGCGGTCGGATTCAGACTGTCCTTTGAAAGTATTTAATCTTAGATAAAGATTGAAGTACCAGCAAATTGTGAAGTAAGTATATCCCGCGCCGCTATGAAAAGGCTCAATTTGTCCATCCGTCCGCCAACCCGTCACACTTTGGTTTTTGGAACATATCTTTAGTACAGTTAAATTGTTGAAAACCAATCTTTAAATATACTATATATGCCTTTTTTTCGTTTTTAAAGTGCATGACTAATTTGGATACATTCATTTTCTAGGTCAAGTCAATGTGATTCATTCGATGGTTTCCAGAGCCTTTCTTCAGAATCGTTCAGTATCTAAACCAAAAAATTTGGTTATACTCCCGTTAGGAACTGAAGTCATGCCTTTTGCAAATTCAGCATTTTAACCAACGTTTGGTTTCCAGAGCCTGTCTATAGTTAAGGGGGTAAAAACAGGTAAAAAAAAACGTGAATGGAAGTAAATAACGGGTCTGGTTGACTATGTTGCACTCTTACTTAAAAAGAAAAATTTATTATCGGGCCTTATACAAAACACGTCTTGGGCCACGTGGTTGGGAATCGTGAATTAAAACTGAAAGCATCTGTCACTATTTATAATATAATGTGAAAATCGGGCAAAAACTCACGAGCGTCAAATTGACAGATCAGTATAGGATGCTAGAAAACATGCGTGTTCGGTACCACAATGTTTACCGAAAGGTGAATGATGCCCTGTTGTCTTTAATATACATGGTCGCAATCCATCTCCCAGGACATATTTGCGAGTAGCAGGTGTTTTTGTATTACCGTAAGTTAATTTCCACATTTATCATATGCTTGTAACTTCGCGTTTCCATGGAAATAGGGAAGAATATACATCTTCTATTTGTTTTCTGACCACTCGTTTAGTTGCATCCAAATTCTTAAATACTACAAATTGTATAGGAACCCGTATAGCACTTACCCATGTAACTAATAACAGGAAATTTACCCTGTGAGGGCGAGAATACTCCTTCGGCTTCCTCGGTCGATCGTAAGAGGCGAGAAAAGAGGTTGCTCTCTGTTGCCCTTGTGTTCGCATAGCTAAAGGGTTTGTTTGTTTGTTAGTTTGATTGGTGTTTAGCGTCGTACTCAAGGGTATTTCACTTATATGACGACG